>BDUI01001701.1:131047-152186 GCA_002335545.1 Apodemus speciosus | reverse complement strand
GATTTTTCGAGACAGGGTTTCTCTGTATAGCCCTGGCTGTCCTGGAACTCACTATGTATACCAGGCTGGCCTTGAACTCAGAAATCCACCTGCCTCTCCTTCCCAAGTGCTGGGATTAAAGGTGTGTGCCACCATCGCCTGGCTACGACCTACTTTTAATAATGGTTCAACTTCTCCACTAGCCCACCTCCCACCAGAGGTAGTAGAAGAGAAAATTATTAGGTTACTGGAGAAGTAGACTTGCTCAACAATAGTTCATAGAAGCTTGATCTCCTTCTGCAGAAGTACAGTCCTGTAGCAAACATAAAATATGACTCAGTCGATGCAAACAAGTATTCTAGGCAGGCAGGCACCAGGCACAAACTGGCAGCTACAGTTCAGTTCTTTCAGGAAGAAGACACAGGGTGCTGTAGTTCAATCCTGATGAAAGGCCAGGCATGCCAATTAGCCTGAGGTGAGACTGCAGAAGAGGTAAGCTGCAGCTGGAACCTCATGAGCAGTTCTCAGGTGAGTTTCTCTCATTGTTGAAGTTGAGCTTAACCTTACATAAGGTGAGCCAATATGTGCCTGTTGTTAGTGAAGTATAATGAGGTGGAGCAAACCAAAGCTCATGGCTCCTCACCCACTGTCTATGGGGTTGTTATACTCCTTCATCAAGAGTCCTTTCAAGTGCTTGCTATATTCAAGCATCCTTTCACCTGATTCTACTTCAGGAAAACAGTCTTTCATGTGTTTGCTTTAGCAAGACATCTTTCCAACTGTGTGCCCCAGCAAAACATCATTTGATGTAACTTACTTTCCAAAGAACTAGAATTTTCCATTTCAAGGAAAAAGGAAAACTCAACAATATTCTGGGCTGTTCAAATCCTTTTGTTTCCTTGATTGTTTTGTTTTGTTTTGTTTTGTTTTGTTTTGTTTTATGAGACAGGGTTTCTCTGTGTAGGTCTGGCTCTCTTGGAACTCTGCTATGTAGACCAGGCTGTCCTTGAACTCACAGAGATAAATGTGCTTCTAAGATTAAAGGCTGCTGGTAAAGTCTAAAAAATAAGTCCCCGCTCTGATTTTAATCTTGAGTAAATTTATTCCCATTTTAATGAGATTAAAAGAAATGCAAATTCAGTCATGTTCTAACTGACAGTTATTTCCTTTTAAACAAAGAGTTTATAGAAAAACGATTGCCTTAGTAGGTGATTAATATTGATCTATAAATTATGTTGTTGGGAGAGTAAATCAATCAAATGTTAGACCTGAAAGCTAAGTTGACTAACTTCTAACAAATTTTCAGAGATAAAGGAGGTTAGAAGTCACCATAGAATGAAAATTTGACTTCATTTTTAAGGATGTTTGCATTGATTAGAAAATTAAAAACAAATAAACCAAAACAGAATTGTAGTGAAAACATAGAACAAATGGTTCTAACTTAGAAGTTGCTTCAATTTTGCATCTTTTTCAAAAGATTGATATATATAATATGTATATATTAAAACTCAATTTTGTACTATTTGTTTAGTTCCTTCTCATATCTGAGCAATAAATCCTATCTGATTTAAATTGACCACATTTTTAATACTATAAAATATTTACATAATATTTATTTCTCTCTTTGACTATCTTGCCTCAAGGCATGAATATTATTCGTGTTCCATAAATGTCAATGTTTAAATTATGTCACAGAAGTTTGTTATCAGAAACTAATTTTGGCCAAGACATTTCTACCTCTGTAAATAGTTTTCTATGTGCTGTCTACAATAACATTTGTGATTGTGATCTATGTTCTTATATCACTATTTATTCGATTGTGTGAAAATAATTATAATTAATTTGAGGTATAAAATGAAAGAGGACAAAAGCAGAAACAATGACAAACTTGAACAGATCTTGAGTGTATCTATTTTAACTAAAAAGATTTTAGAATCATCTTTCTGCTGCAAATATAGCAGTAAACACTATAGAAGGATGAGTGTTATGATGTTCACAGATTTGGAGAAATTCAAGTTTAACCTTTTAAAAATTCAACATAATTGCATTTTTGACTCATACTTCATTTTGTGTAAAAGTTTGAAATAATTTCCAAGAACGATGGTAAAATGAGAAATTAAACTGCATTTATAATTGGTGAGAAAAATCTATTAAACTAATCACACAGCTTATATGTATAATCATATTTCTTACAGTGCAAGCCTTTTGAATTGAAAACAGTCTACACCATCTTTTTAATGTATGCTTTGTACATGTTCCCACACTCAAATTATTTAACATATACATTCATTTCTACTGTCTATATTTTTTATCTTAAATCATGAGTTCTTTTTGATCTAAAATTTAAATTCTATTTTCTTCTATTTTGGGGGATCCTTTGAAGATTTTTGAGGTACTTTTAGTTTCCTTAAAACCAATTAAGTTTTTTGTTTCTTGTTGAATTGTAATAATTTTTATTGAAATTAGAATTTATTCATATAATATATTCTGATTAGTTTCTCCTATACCAGCTCCTCCCAGTTGCTTCCATATTTGCTCCTGTACAGATGCATGTGGGTTTTTTCTCTCCTTAAAAAACAAACACACATCTAAGGACCTACTTCACAATAAAATAAAATACAATAAGCTATAAAACAAACAAACTAAGTGGATAAGACATCAAAGCAACATGGACATATATTTGTTTTATTATTATGTGTTAATACTAGATTACAAAAGAAAAATAGTCAGGGTAGGGCCCAGTAATGAATAATGCATGTTTTTCAAAGTAGAATTCTAATCAGAAAATAATCTAGGATAAAGTGTAATTTTCAATTCCTGCAATAAGTAAAAATAAGACAAGTTTGAATTTCAACAGAGATTTGTCTAGAAAGTAAAGTTCACATTAAAAAATACCTGTTTCAATACTTTGATGAGTTCTTTGAGTTAATGGATGTGAAAAACATTCCATAAAATTGGTTTCATTTTAAAAATATTTAATATTATGCTCTAGGCTAGTTATGATGTAATAATTAAAATGACTCAGAACAAACTTAGTAGAGGGAAAATATTAAAAACATAGTTATAGTTAAGAATTCAGTCCAGAGATCAATATAAAAAATAAGTGATTGGCTAGCTACATGCTCTCTTTTATTACATATGCTGAAATTACCTAAAGAAAACATAGTTTTTTTTTTTCTTTTTTTAAAAGTATAGTCCAGGAAGAGGTTCCTAAGATTTTCCTAAGTTTCCACACTTCCTTAACTATACATGAAAAGATTTTCCAGGTATATCTATAGCTTTTGCTCTAGAAGACATAAATATATATATAAAGGAGCTGTTACAGAAGTTTGGGAAAATAGTACAGTTGGTAACATTTTTGACAGAGAAACCTGAAGACTTGAGTTTCATATCCCAAATTCATGCAAAAATGTTGGGAAGAGTGACACATTCTAGTAACCCCAGCAAAATATGTTAGAGACAAGTAGGTCCTGGGGTTTGCAGTCCAGTCGCTCTAGATGGAACTAAGAAGCTCACGACCGGTGAGAGTCCCTTCTCAAAAATATTAATCCAAGGTGGACAGTACCTATGGAGGAAACGATAAACAAGTCTAATTGCACATATCCATGTAAGTATGCTCAAACATAGGCATGATTCATATACCACCTCCCCCTATGCACAGGGGTTCTTATGAGCTTAGTGTCGCCCCCATCTAATACAAAACATATGCTGGCTCTGTCTTTCTCAGTGATTTAGAATATGGTCTCTTTGGATGTAGAAGAATATAGATAAAATTATGTTAGATAGCATTGTTTATCTGTGAACATATATATTTAAAGTGAGATAATAAAATGGGTAAAAGATTTGAATTTTGATTCATACAGTTAAAATTTCAGTCCATGGTTTCTTAATCCCAGTGACCAGTTTTTATTTTTATTTTTTTTTTGGTCAGGACAGTCTATCTTGCTAGCTGTACATAAGAGAGAAACTTATAAAATTATGGCAACTGGGAAATAAAGAAAAATAATTATTCCTGGAGTTTTGATAGTTTCCACAAGGCTAAATTGCATGTGGCGTGATGTATCTTCTCTCTATTTGTCTCAAGCATTTCATAGTTTTCCCAGTCCATAATAACTGCAAGTGTTAAGAAGCAAACCTAAAATGCATGCAAGCCCTTTGATGGACATGAAAGAGCAAAACTGTAATATATACTAACATGCTATGACTGCTCTACCTTAATTGGGATAATAGAAGACTTGTTTGCAGGGAGAGAGATTTGCAGGGAGAGAGAGACATGGAAAAAGAGACAAAGGGAGAACAAGAAACAAAGAGATACCAAGGGAAATAAAGACAGACAAAGATAGAGAGAATAGGAATGCTAAGTTGCTAAGTAAGGCGACAAAGAAAAAGTGGCCATTTCCAAACCAAACACAGAGGCCTTAGAAGAAATCATGCTTTCAAGAGCCTTGATTGGAGCTCCTATTTCACAGAAATATAAAATTATTGATTAATATTGTTTAACTTAACCAATCTGTGTCATTTTCTTCTAAAAGCAGTAGCAAAATAATATACTGAAACTCTGCCATTATATCAAACACATTGCTGAGCAAATATAATCTTGATCTATCTGGGTGATATGGATGTAATCACCAGGCTTCCTCTGAAATGCAAATGCTGAACCAGAAAGCTGGCATGACTGAAGTAATAATTAGAACTTTAAAGGTAGAGACTTTGATAAATTAACAAGGTAGGATTGCCCGAAGTGTACTGTGAGTCTTCACACCTAAGAAGAGAATAGGTACTCCACAGGAATATCAACAGAGTCAAGTAACTTGGATCCTTGGGGGCCTCAGAGTTTGAACCAACAACCAAAGAACATACACGGGCTGGACCTAGGCCACCCTGCACATATGTAGCAGCTGTACAGCTTGGCTTTCAGGTGAGTCCCAAACAGCTGGAATGGGGGCTATCCCAAAAGTTGTATGTGAGATAGTAGCTGGGCTGCCTTGTCCGACCTCAGTGAAAGGGGAAATATCTAGCCTCACAGAGACTTAATGTTGAAAATGGAACATCTTTGGCTTTTATTAAACATTAATTGAAAACTAGATATGCACAAGATATATTTTTAATTTAATTGTATTATTTTACTTAATCACTTTACATTTTGTTCACTGTCCCAGCCTAATCATCCACACCCATAACCCTTCTGCCATTCCTCTCTCCCTTTCTCCTCCTGGAGGCCCCCTGGGTAGCTTAGAAATGCAAGATAAGTGCTTGGTTTTTCTTTTTATTTGTTTCATTTTGTTTCTGAGTCATAAGTGCTATGATAATTTGTTACATTTTAATAAGGAAGAGAACACCAACGTTTTTCATCTCCAAAATGATAGAGAAAATGAGTCTAACAATATACCAGTATATATAGGCTGAAGAATAAATCTGCTTAATCAAACCTGATAAAATTTAGTATTTGTATTTCTTTTTATATTTTAGATTAATTTTATTGCAATAAAACAAGTGTCAGTTTACAACAAACTGCATTTCTATTTTAAAGATATTTTTATTTGAACATGTATTTTTTTGAAATCATAAAATATATTCTGAGTATAGTTCACTTACTGCTATACCTCCCTGTTGCTCTCCAGCTGAGTAGACAGCAAAATATATAACAAAATGTCAATAGGAGTCACTTTAATATGGTTGCATATCTCATAGGGTGGGCATTAACATTGGTTCATTATTGTCATAAATGTTGTGCCATCCTTGGGTCAACCTATCTTACAGACAGATCACTTTTTTTTTATTTTCTATATTCTTTGTTTACATTCCAAAGGCTTTCCCCTTTCCCAGTTTCCCCCTCACCATATGTCCCACAAGTCCTCTTACAGAGAGAAGTTTTTGTAGCTGGGTTGATATTTACCTTTCTACTTTGGTATCATATAAAGTACTTCCCGGTTCCATAGGATTCTGAATTGATGAAATCTCTAGGTATGCACCCACTTGACTTCTTTGTAGTAAATGAGTTGTGAAATTGTTGTGGATTACCTTTGCATGGAGAAATCCAATAGTTATTTACAGACAGTCAAAGTAACTGTCTGGAATGAGAGTATTAAACAGGGAGAGGGAAGGACCTGGGAGGCTGGGAATAAATTGACCATCTGTAGGGTTGTATGAAGACCTAACCCAGTAGAAGTTTCCTAGGTTATATACATATATGAAAGACAATCTAAATAAAGTCACCAAATAACAGAGCCCTTCAATGGTCATCCATTGTCACCGAATGGAGCATACAAGGCCAAGAACTGGTTACATTTGGCCAAATTGGTTCCATGGAAATACTCAAAACAACCCAGGCTATTACCAAGACTATTAGTGATGCTCTACAAATAGATCATAAGGCCCTTAATGCTGAAGACAGTACCTGTTCTAGATATTTTTATGAGTAGTTACTTCATATTACTCATGAGTTTACAGAGCATCTTAAAAGACACCTATGTATGGTTTCAATAATTGTATCACCATTTTAATGTTTGTAACATCATGCTGAAGTCAATAGGTGCATAACAATGTTTCAGTAGAAGGTTATGGCCATGATTTCTAGAGAAAGAAAGATATGAAGGAACTTCAAAATTATAGTTTTAACTATAGTAAAAGTTTCTTGCTGATTTTAAAGTTTTTAATCTGGTAAGAATATTTAACATTGAAGGTAGCTGAAACGACTACTGTGATGTTATTTTAACAAGATGACTAAAAATTGGTTTTAATCATATGAATGTCATATTCCATAAATTCCATTATTTATTGACAGTATAGTAGTAATTTTATAACTAATTATTATCTGAATAAGTATTATTCTGATATTTACCTTAATGTAGGAAAACTAAGTCTGCTGATTGTGAAAATGTTTGATTTCTTGATAAATACTTTTAAATTTACAAATTGCAAATATTCTAGTGGTTTTATTAGTTGATATATTCAAATTCTTTTAAAATGTCCAATTCATATATTAATCAAAAGTCACTTGCTTTCATATGTACAAATGAAATGTATTGTATTATGATAATACTATTATAATATGCAAACATATTAGAGATTGAGGTCATTATCATTTACTGAACTTTCACAAGCTTGCTTCTTGGCTTTGCATACTAACCTAACTTTTGCACCAAAGAATGTTAGTTGATAGGATGAGTCAATATAGGATCTTTCTAAGTTAACGGATATTAATTAGATAAAATAGTGCTTATTATGACATTTTTTATATATACATTTCTTTGATCACAATTATCTTTACATTCTCCATTTTTATCTTTTTTTTTTTGGTCCGCATGAGTCTCTTCCTAATACCTAAGATGTATTTTATTCAACATGATAGATTGAGTATATAACCATTGTAGAAAAGCAAGAGTAAAGTAATTAACATGATTGAAAGCATCTCACATATTCTCTATTTGAGGATTAAGAACAGTTATCCAACCTGTTAGCATATTTCAAGAACAATGTAAATCAAAATTAATTTTATTCATGATATCTATCAGAGATTTAGTGAGCTATTATTATGTAGCTATTTTTAATCCTTTGCCAACATTTTCTTATTGCGTTCCCCAAATAGTCCATCCTTTGAGAATGACAATTTCCATTGTCCCCTTTCTTTACAACTTGAAGAACACAATAAAGTTAATGAACCATATCTTGAAAAATATTCTAATCTTCCCATCCAGGATTGGAAAATGACATTGGCAAGGATTTTTTCAGCAATAACTTATAGTGGCCCTGGAGCTAAACTTCAAAAGAAACACATTGGAAATGTATACCTTACAACATGGCGATTTTTCAAAAACACGCAGGTATACAACAAAAAAATAAAACTCTGGTAGCAGGACAGAAATAGAGAAAGAGTTTACATTATGATCTAATGAGAATTCTTGTGCAGAAGTTGACAGGGTTCATAAGAAAAAAAACCAATGGCTAAGAATAAATTCATTTTAAATTCAAATCTTAAGGTTGGTCTGTGTCTCTGTCATTGTAATCTTGTCATTTTAGAACTATTTCAGTTGACTCTATGTGCATTAGTTCTATTGTGTGTTCTTATTGAGATAATTTTGTCATAAAATTCATGAATATTTAATGAACTTGTATATAGAACCACACTGTCTGACATGCTAGGTGTTTGTCTGTGTGTTTGTGTTTGTGTGTTTGTGTGTGTGTGTTTGTGTGTGTGTGTGTGTGTGTAAAAGAATTATTACATTTTTTCAACTTTGGAAAATGTGGCAGGACCTGTAGTTATACAACATTGCTAATGAATTCATGATATTAACTACAGATGGATACAATGACAAATCCTGATTTCCTACAATCACATCTACAGTTACCTCTCTAATRAAAATCAATTTTAATTTTACTTTCAGTCTATCTCTTCTCATTCTGATTCTTCCACTATTCTCCTGATTGTTATCAATGATTACATCTTCTTTATCATCTTCTATTCTAAGGTATTGATTACATTCTCATTTTTCAAGTTTGATAATCATTTTTATACAGGTAACAGAGATTCTAATTATTTTTCTTCAATGATTACTGCCTTCTAACTGTTTTAGTATTATGTGCCACCACAGGTGTAGATTTAGAAGCCTTTAGAACAATCGCAAAGATCCTAGCCTATAGAGCATGAATTTAGATATCAACATTTTCTCAGGGGACCTGACATATTCCACAAAAAGTTGTGGGTCATCCTCCATTTAATAAATGAAGACATATGATCAAGGCTATTATTATATAAGGCTGTATATTAATCAGTTTATAACAAGTAAAAGTGTCCACACTTTTCTATTCTGTTATTAGTACTCATTTTCAAATATCACCTGTGGAAAACTGTTTAAATTTCATATCTGGTGCCTCTTGTGTAGGACACAGTGTCCTTTCTATCCATTGCTTTTTATAATCAGCAGCCACATCGCCAGCAGATGGCAAGCTGAGAGATTAATCATCAGTTTAGTTACACATTAGGTGAAGCACTGCATTAACTTTAACATCTGCTTCTCTCCACAATTTCCGTACTGAGCTGTGCTAAGAAGTCTGAAGCCTGCTAATCAGCTTCCACTCATCACTTCTCATAATGCCTGGTTCAGTGGGGCACACCTTGCCTATCTCCCTGTGGTCCAGGGCTTTTCTGCAGCACTGATCTAGATAATTCTGACCTACCAGATGAACCGAATTTGAATTCTTATTTGTCTATATGAGTATTAAACTTTTCAAAAATTCTCTTATCTGATTTGTTGAATTGAGAAAAACTAACTTTGGGACGACACACAGACAATATTATATATCCGTTGATTATATAATTTTGGCATGTTATCTTGATTTTAACCAGTGTACCTTACTATTTAATCTTTTAAATTACCATGCTTACAAAATTATTTCCTTAATTATCAATTAAGGGATATTTGATGGTTGAAATTGAGAAATACTCCACAGAAGTTGTGAGTCAATCTATAATACCACGAAGCAATTATGCATTGCACTCAGTTTTGAAAGATACGTTTGTAGGTCCAAGAGCAATGTTCTACACTGGATAATCCTCATTACATACTGCAAATGACCATCTGTATCGTCATGCAGCAGGAATACACAGAGAGCATTTACTGATTTTTACTTTTATAAGGCATAATCCTATTCTTAGGGTTCGGTCCACATGGTTTACTAATGTCCAAATGGCCTCGCTTTAAAACATAATATGTCTTTATAAAATTTCTTCAAATACAAATCTTTTTTTCACAAGTAAAATTCCAAATTTTGGACACTCAAAGGATTGCCCTGATTTCTATCTTTTATTCTAATAATAATGTAAATTGAGTTGTGTTGTCAATTTGGTTGTATATGTACATTGCATCTACATCTAATAAGAATATATATGTTATAAATGATACTATATATTATAATATTATAAATAAATGTAAAATACAAATTTATTTACATTTTTATCTTCTTACCTTCTGCCCTCCAATTCATTCCCTCCTTTTCACAAAGAGCCTTACTCTGTTAACAAACTCTTTCAAGTATATATATTCTTTCTATGTATGTAAAAAAATAATATTTGTGATTCAGGATGATTCTTATACCATATAAAACGAGAATTCTTCCAGCACACCTGTTTTCCATTAAATGATTCAATTCTATCTTCTGTTTCTGAATAAAAGTCTGTTGTGTATATAAGCCTTACCCACACAGTTACTGATAGACACTTAAGCTAAAATTGTTGTCTGTCTATCATGAACACTGCTGGAGAGATTTTTGATTGATGAGGCCTTGTACATTATATACATGAACCAGAACTGTTTGCTGAAATAAACCTATACATTTCCAATTTCAAGCAGAACATGGTGGCATATGCTTTAACCCCAGATCTCTGATTTCAAGGCCAGCTTGGTCTCCAAAGCAAGGTCCAAGACAGCCAGGATTTATACAAAGAAACCCTGTCTAAAACATCCATTTCTGTTATTTATAGTATTATTTAATAATATACTTCCAAATATATTTACTATTGAGTAGTATGTATGTAAGTGCCTTTGAAATTTGATTAGAGATATCTAGGAAACATAGTCAGGTATTAAAATTTGTCTTTCTTTTATATCTGTTGATAACGATCCAGTAAGAAAATGAAGTTTAAGGTCATCCCCATTGAGTCCTGGAAGCCTCTCATATCCTACATCTCTAGGACTTTATAAAGTTCCCCTGCCCTCAACCCTCCTCAGCTGCATATGTCCATTCATTCTCCTGACCCTCTGGGGTTTTCTCCTGTCTCCCCCAATACCAGATTCTGCCCCTCTTTTCCCTTATCCTCCTCTCTCCCACTCTGGTCCCTTCCTCCCTCAGCCTCCCATGATTATTATGTTCTGCCTTCTAAGTGGGAAGCAAATATGTTTACTTGGGCTTCACTCGAGCCTTCCCTCTTGTTAAACTTCTCATAGTCTGTGGGTTTTGCCA
Source organism: Apodemus speciosus (assembly GCA_002335545.1). Lineage (NCBI taxonomy): Eukaryota > Metazoa > Chordata > Mammalia > Rodentia > Muridae > Apodemus > Apodemus speciosus. Next base: position 141,248 of record BDUI01001701.1, on the reverse strand, counting down.
TAGATATTCTATACTTTTGGACTAATATACAGTACCATGCATATTGTTGGGGGGGGTCTTGTTTCTCTCACTCAGGATGATGTTTTCTAATTCCATTCATTTTGAAAGATCCTGCCTTGAAATTTTGTTTATTTACCCCCCAGAATATCCTGCTTTGAAAGACCAGAGTGCCACCGTTTTGTAAAAATCTTAAGTCCATACTCTGTAGCCCCTACCTCCCCCTCCTTCCTCCCCTGACCACTTTTCCAGGAACTAGCTAACTGCAAAGGTTGTTCTGCATTCTACAGATAGTTGATGTTTGCCCAACCTAACTTGCAGAATGCAGTTAATCCATCTTGCAGAATGCAGTTGCACCAGGTCCCCGGAGATGCATTGCCCCATGACCTAAGTGCAACTTCCCTATCTGAATCCCCCAAGCCCTTCCCCTTCTGTGGTTTTTGGTTTTAAAAAAACCCTTTCACTGTACACTGGGGATCAATCTCCTCTGACCCTGCATGGTTACAAGTCGATCCCAGTGCACTGGTCTCCCAAATAAAGGCCTCGTATGTTTTGCAGCAACAAACTGATTTGTTTTGGCTGATTCTTTGGGCGGCACCTTATCCCAAGTCTTGAGTTGGAGTCTCCACATTTTGTGGGTCTTACAGTTTACCTGAAAATTTCATTATGTGCTAATTTTCTTTCTTTTTTTATATTGAATATGCTCTTCATTTACATTGCCAATGGTGAAACCTTTCCTGATATCCCCTGTCCCCTGACCCCAACCCCTCCCCCTCCTCCCTCACCCTGCCTCCATGTATATGCCCCTCTACCTGACACACTGCCACCTTCCCCCCATTGGTTTCCCCTGTTTAGCCTTTACCTGACCAAGGACCATTCCTCCCACTGATGCCCAACAAGGCCTTCCTCTGCCACTGAATAGTATTCTACTTTGTAAACAAACCACATTTTCTGTATCCACATATGCCCAGAAGTGAATAGTGGAGAGATGGAACCTGAAGAGATCATCACCATTAGATAGGACCCAGAGTGGAGGAATTGGGTCACCAAGTTACATTAAAAATTTTTAACCCAGGTTGTTCCCGGGGACAATATGAAGACAGAAATGGAGCAGAGATTGGTAAGAGCATCCTTTTCAGAATGTAATCATACCTATCCATGAGCATGGGAGATTTTTCCATCTCCTCAGGTGTTCTTCAATTTCTTTCCTCAGAGGCTGCTTGGTTAGATTACACTAAGATATATACTAAGGTCCCTTTTGTCTCTCTAAGTTTAGATTACAGGTCATTTTCTTGTGTATTGGTTGTGATGTTATCTAGGACTTGCTGTAGAAGGGTAGCTATGCTCTGAAGTTCTCATATCACTCTTACTTTTGTTTATTGCATTCATTTGAGGACCTTTACCCATCTGGATGGGTTAGATCCCTAGTTGTGCCAATTGTAGCAGTGTTGCTGCCTGCAACTACTGCAAACTGGTTCCTGGAAGAGAAGCTGAGGGATAGATGGGGTAGTGGTGAACAGAAATTAGAGCCAGGATGATAGTTTACCAATCGAGGCCAAAGTTTAATGGAGGGCTAACAATTTAACAGTTTGGGTGAGCCCCTCCTCCTAGACTCCTGGGTGAGTTCTGGGAACTCATCTGGCTGTTAGTTGGGTGTTGGCTCCACTGCTCAGTCAGATGGGCAGATCATCTGCTTAATTCAGGAATTTGTAGACCTGGAAGAACAATGAACTTCACCTTCACTCTGAGCACTTCACCCTAGGTGGAGCAGGATCCTGAATAGCACTGGAATCCCTGCTCAACAAAGGCTGGGAGAAGAAGTTCACCTTGATCAATGTCAAGTTCCTACCAAGTGGCATGACACCCTGTTATGGCTCTGTACATAGCAAGTATTGAGAGGAGATTTAATCTCGAATGTCCTGATGGAACAGGTTTCTGATAGGTATCCTTCAGTTGTATGTTTTTGGATCTGTTGTTCTGTGTGTAGTTCAGAAGCCAACAACTCAATTAGATATAATCAAATACTATTACTGGAAGCTTAGGTTAGTCATAAGAGATGGCCAGTGGGACACTCTCCTATTGTTTTTTGTCAGTTTCACCAAGTTGTCTTCATATATGTCTATATTTTAGTAAGTTTCTCCTGAAGTAGGTTTCTATAGTACCCTCCCAAATACCTTAATTCTGGATGTCTCACGCTGGATTGCCTCTCACAGACACCTCTCTCCACAACCCCTATTTTCCTATTTGTACCCCTCCTTTCCTAGCCATGTTCCCACCCATCTCTCTGTGTATCTGATCTCTCTAGGGTCTACTTAAAGCCTTAAATCAAATATCTAAAATGTAATAAGTATACTAGAAGATTATTTTCACTAATATTCTGAGAGAATCAACTTACATTGAAAACAGCATTGGATGATGAAAGATACACCTCATTTTTCACATATACTCCATTTTCATGGGATAATTTAATTTGCATATGAACCATATGTCAGTGATATATTTTATGTATTTCAGACTAGACACCAATACTGAATACTGTTTTCATGGGCAAAAGAGGAAATATAAATTAGTTTCTAATTTTGAATAAATATTCAAAGTATACTCGATTATGATAATAAAATAATATCATTATCAGTTTTACCTGATTGCATTGCCTTGGCTATCATTCATTTATAGTATTAAATTAAATTTACTACAGAAGATTTAATTATTGATTATTGGTAATAGTACTTTCATAGGTCTTTGAACTTATAGAGAATATAATTTTTATCCATTTGTATTTAGGACTTTCTAGATATCTCCTATTGAAACTTGGGGCTTGTGTTAAGCATAAGTGTTAGATAATAACTAATGACTGAATACAGTGAGTGAACTCCTGAGACCTTTAACTCATCTGAGATATGAATTTGTATTTGAAGAAGTGACAAGACATATTCTAGAATGCAAATTTGATAGTTCTGCAGTGATTTTCTTGGAGAGCAATATTTATATAACAAAGAGTTGTTATAAGGAAGGGTAGCTCTCATTATATATTAAATAAATTTTAGTTGGCAAGGAAATGTAGATTTTTCTCTTATATATGTTGATAAAAATATTTTGGTGGTGCTTTTGTCAGAAAATATTAAAAGCATATTATATATGGCTATATGTAAATTTTGTCTTTTTATCCTTAAGTGAGAAATAATAAACAAAGAAAGCAGTACTTTATAATAAGTAAAGAATAAGAAAAATACTTATCTGTATCACAATAATAGGTAGATACTTAAAACTCAATACTTCGCAATTGTACTTTAAGATTCTATAAAGATTATATTTTAAAGTGTGTGATATTTTACACAGAGAAATGTAGAATTAAGTTGATATAGAGATAGAGAATAGATAGATAAATATATCATACATAGATGATAGATAGATAGGTATATGGAATAATAAATATAGAAAGATAGATAATGAATGATTCCTATAGACATATGTATATTGGCATGTTTGTATATCTGTGGACCTAAATAAATACATTTGTCCATGAAAGTCTTAATATCTGAATGTAGATGTTTGCCGCTTACATCACATTTATTTCTCTAGAACTTTCCACCTCTATTTATCAAAACAGTTCCTATTAAGCCAAGAAATACATGAAATGCTAACATAACTACTCATCATACACTGGGGAGCCCTAGTCTTTGCCTACTAGAACTGGAAGTACTAATGCTAGCCATGTTACTGGGCTTCCTCATGGGCCTGGCCACCTGAGTTTTAGCCATTGTGTCTTTCTTGCTCATGTTTATTCATTGAGTCATAACCCAGCACAAGTGTTTGTTTTCTTCTGTTTTGTCCTGATTCAGTGTTTTTCTGTTTGATTGTTTGTTTGCTTGTTTTGTTGGATGGTTTTATTTATCAATTATTTTCTTTATTTATATTACATATGTTGCCACCTCCCATTTTCCCTACCAGAATTTTTCATTCCCATCATCTTTGCCTCTGAGAAAGTGTCTCCCCAAACATAAAGTTAACTTCCTTTGGGGCATCAAAATTATGTTCATGCTTTCCAACTTAGGCCATACAAGGCAATCTTCTGCTATATTTGTGCCATGGGCCATGGACCAGTCTGTGTATGCTCTTTGGTTGGTGGCTTAGTGTCTGGGAGCTGTGTTAATTGATAATGTTGGTTTTCCTATGGGGTTGCTATTATTCTTCAGTTCCTTCATTCCTTCCCCCAACTCTTCGATAGGATTCCCCATATTCAGTGCAATGTTTACCTGAAAGTATCTGCATTTTTCTCAGCCAGCTGCTGGTAATGCCTCTCAGAGGACAGCCAAGCTAGGCTCCTGTCTGTAAGCATATCATAGCATCAGTAATAGTGTTAGTATTTAATGACTGCTCATGTGATGGATCACCAAGTTGGAACTGTCTCTAGACAGCCTTTTCTTTAATCTCTGATCCATTTTTGTCCCTACAGCTATTTTAGACATTAAATTCCTGGGTCAGAAATTGTAGAGGTGGGTTGGTAACCCTATCCTTCCACTGGGAGTCCTCTATATCTACTGGATATGTACTCTTCAGGTTCCCTCTCCCCACTATTGGATGCTTGGGCTAGGGTCATCCTCATTGTGTCCTGGGAGACTCACACAACCCAGGTCTCTAGAACATTCTAGAACTTTCCCCCACCTCCCCAGAAGCTGTCTATTTCTATTTATTCTCCTGGCTATCTAGACGTTTCAACTGTTTTCCACCATAACTTTATCCTACCCCTCCCATTCATTGCCCCTTCCCCTCTCCCACCTAGGCAACTTCCTTTTTCTAACTCCCATAATTATTTTGTTCCTAGTTCTAAGTGGGATTGAACCATGGTCCTTACTTATTATTAAACATCTTATGGTCTGTGGGAGATGTCATATGCATTTTGTGCTTTTTTTTCTCTAACATCCACTTATTTGTAAGTACACACTAAGCATGTCATTTTGGGTCTGGGTCTCTTCACTCGTGATTATTTTCTAGTCACATCCATTTGCCTACAAAATTCATGATGCCATCCTTTTTAATAGCTGAATAATATTTCATAGTGTAAGTGTACCACATTTTCTGTATCCATTCTTCTTTGAGGGACATCTGGGTTGCATCCAGTTTCTGGCTGTTATAAGGAAGGGAGCTATGAACATAATGGAGTAAGTATCCTTGTGGTATGGTAGAGTATCTTTTGATTCGATTCCCAGGAGTGGTATTGGTGGATCTTCAGGCAGAAAATTTCCATTTTTTTTTGAGGAACCACCAAATTGATTTCCTGAGTCTGCAATCCCACAAGCAATAGAAGAATGTTCCTCTTTCTCCATATTCTCACGAACATGTGCTGTCATTTGAGTTTTTTATCTGAGTCATTATGATTGATGTAAGGTAGAATTTCAGGTACTTTCTGATTTGCATTTCCCTGATAACTAAGGAGTTCAAACATTTCTCTAAGTGTTCCTTAGACATTTGAGATTCCTCTGTAGAGAATTCTCTGTTTAGGTCTGCACTCCAATATTTTTAATTGAATAATTTGGTCTATAATGTCTAACTTCTTTTTTTTTTTTTTTTGGTATTGGATATTGTATGTATTTACATTTAAAATATATCCTTTCCCAGTTTCCCCTCTGGAACCCCCCTCTCCCATAACCCCTCCCCTGCTTCTATGAGGATGCTCCCTCCTCCTACCCACCCAATTCCACCTGGAATTCCTGTGTACTGGGGAATCAAGCCTTCACAGGACCAAGGATTTCCCATTCCATTGGTTCCAGAAAATGCCATCCTCTGCTCTGTATATGGCTGGAACAATGAGTCCCTTCATGTGTACTCTTTTGTTGGTGGTTTAGTCTCTGGGTATCTGGTTAGTTGATACTGTTTTTCTTCCTATGAGGTTACCAACTGCTTCAGCTCTTTCAGTCTTTTCTCTCTAACTCCTCCATTGGGGACACTGTGCTCAGTCCAATAGTTCATTGCAAGCATCCACCTCTATATTCCTCAGAGCCTCTCAGGAAACAGCTATATCAGGTTCCTGTCAGCAAGCACTTGTTGGCATCTGCAATAGTGTCTGGGCTTGGTGTTTGTTTATGGGATGGATCCACAGGTGGGACAGTCTCTGAGTGGGCTTTCATTCAGTCTTTGTTCCACACTTTGTCCCCATATTTCCTTTAGACAGAAGCCTGTCTGGGTTAAGAATATGGAGATGAATGGATGGTCCTATTCCCCGACCAGGGTACTTGCCTAACCTCTGGATATGGTCTCTACAAGTTCTCCCTCCCCTTTGTTGCTAATTTCAGCTAATATCCCTATTGAGTCCTGGAGGCCTCTTGCTTTCCTGTCATCTGGAACTTGTTGGTGGCTACCCCCAGTTCCCTATCCCCAATTACTACATACCTCTGTTCAAATTCCTGACCCTCTGTATATCATCACTGTCTCTTCTCATACCTGATCCTGCCCCCTTTTTCTGACTCCCCCTTCTCTTTTCTGCCCAAGTCCCTCCCACCCTTTACCTCCAGTGGGTATTTTGTTCTCCCTTCTAAGAAAGATTGAAACATATTGGTCTTTCTTCCTTGTGAGCTTCATATGGTGTGTGAGTTGTATCTTGGGTATTTTGAGATTGTTTTGGCAAATATCCACTATCAGTGAAGTTCTCTATCAGATGTAAAGTTAGGCAACTCTTTTCCCATTAATTATGTTGCTGTTTTATCCTATTTACAGTATCTTTCCCATATAGAAGCTTTCATTTTTATGAGGCCCCATTTGCATTTGTTGATCTTAGAGCCTGAGCCATTGTAGTTTTGCTCAGAAAAGTTTCCCCATGCTAGTGCCAGTGCTTTTAGTGCAGCAATCTACCAGACTTTCAATAAGGAGTCAATACTAAGCCTCCTCAAAGTATTTCACAAAATAGAAAGAGAAGGAACACTACCTAATTCATTCTATGAACCTATAGTTACTATGATACTTAAACAACACAAAGATCTAACAAAGACAGAGAATCTCAGACCAGTTTTTTAAAGGCAAAATGTAAGAAAAATACCAAAGTTAATTATTTTTTCTTTTTTTCCAATTTTTTTATTGGATATATTCTTTATTATTTCATTTCCCTTTTCCTGGTTCCCTGTTCCCCAAAGGTCCCATATGCCCTTTTCCCTCCTCCTGTTCCCCCATCCTCCCCTTCCCACTTCCCTGTTCTGGTATTCTCCTACACTGATGCATTGGCCTTTCCAGATCCAGGGTCCATTCCTTCCTTCTTCTCGGACATCATTTGGTATGTGGATTGTGTCTTTGGTGTTCCTTTTCAAAATTAAACAGTTTCCTCACTAAAGCTAGAATTTTAGCTGTATTGATTTTTAGCAAAGCTTCTGCATACAGTTACAATTATTGGAAATTTATATAAAGTCCATTCAATGTTCAGCATATATGGTTTTACAACATATGTCGACTCTACATTCCTATTTCAATATATCAATTCCATCTTTTTCAATAATCACTGTATCTCTTTGGAAGAAATCTATTTATCTGTCTGTCTGTCTATGTATCTATCTATCTATCTACTTATCTATTTATCTATCTATCTGATATTCCTAGATAAATATAGATATAAACACAATCATAATCATAAATAAAAGCATAGATGCATAGGTATATGCATAGAGAGAAATATAGTGAAAGTAGTGTGTAGTGTCATATTACCTCCAGCTTTGCCAGATGGTGCTATGCATAGTGTCATGTACCTGTCTGTTGATGGATAAAGGATACATTAATCTGAGTCTAAAACTTAGAACTTAGGGAACAATCTATTGCTTTCTTCACATAGTGATATCGCAGTACCCACTGAGGTGTATTAGTCAGTTAGCCATGGGATTTTTTTTTACTATAGAACAGAGTTTATTCAGGGCATGAGGAGGGGAGTTAAGAGGGTAGTAGAGGCAGAGAAAGGCAGAGGGAAGGAGAGAGTAGAGAAGTAGAGCCTGGCCATGACCATGAGCACATGGAGAGAGGGGGACGGAAGGGAACAGGGAAGGGAGAGCAAGAGCAGGAGAGAAGTAAGAGCCCAAGAGAGCAAGAGAGAGAGGCCAGAGTAGCCATGGGATTTTATCCCAGTTAAGGATACTAGAAATAATTTCCATTTTGAGTAGTGGACATTAACTTCAGAAAGTAGTGAGTTACTTTCACAATATTTATACATCTATTTGAACAATTGCCTATCTTGCTAGCACAGTCATTATTTTATTGTATTTCAAATTTTAACAGGTAGGCAAGGCTACTGATAAATACTCATCCCATCAGCATTCATAGAACCTTCTAGCATTATGAAAGTTATTATATTATGATTCTATATGGCATTTTCTAAAATATTTAGCATTAAGAATTCTTTTATATGTTACCCCCTCTACCCTGCCCCATACACTTACATCGTTTTGGGCATATTCAGATGATCTCTATACCCTACTAGAGAGATTTTGGCTTATTCATATTCATCACTGCTCTACTCACACCAACTCAGAGATGAAAACAATGTAGATGGTAATATACCATTGGGTGGATTTCATATATGCATTTGAACTTTTTTTAATTTAAAAGAAATATGAAATTCATAAGTATGTACAGGGAGATGTAAATAATCCATTTTGGTGATGTAACCCAGACGAAGAGAGACAAACATCACATACTCATTTTCTCAGATGTGGATGCAAGCTTTAACTATTGGTGTGGATTGATGTATACACAGAAGGCAGGAAACTACTAGGAGACTGTGGAGGAGTTTCAACAGGAAGGACACAGAAAATATATTATTATGGGCAAAGGGCTGACAGCTTTCTGCAATGAGAAGGGCTACTTAAAATAGTTTACTTTCAATTTCTGTTTCTCCCAAATTGTGAAAATTAAGGATATCTGGAAACTCTACTCAATTTTCTAATTTTTCTAAATTTAGGACCAACTACCCAATATTGTTGATGGTTTCTTTTTCCAATTCAAGATAATGATGTTTCAGAAAAGTCATGACACTTCAGAGAAGAGTGCTAGGAAGGATCCAGGCCAAGAACTGAAATCATTCACTCACAATATCTTCCAAGGCTACCATTTTCTACTTTTCAATGAAGGGCCATGTATTCTTAATACTTCCAAATGGGGTATTTGTTCATATGTTTGTTTTTGTAATTATCATGATTTGATGAATTCTGGAAGCCATGCCTTTAGACTTTATGTTATCCATCACTCTCAAATTCTTACACCCTGTCTGATTAGTCTACTGAGAAAGAATTCTTTATAAGTATTAAAATTATAACATCTCAATTGTTCTGACATACTTAGTGAACTCATAAGAAATTTAATATTATCTATTTTCATGTATCTGCATGTACTGTGTGTGCATGTGTGTGTGTGTGTGTGTGTGTGTGTGTGTGTGTGTGTGTGTGTATGTGTGCGTGAAACCTAATTATAACCCCTGATTTTATGATTTGGTATACTGACACCAAATTTACATGCAGATAAATGCACAGATACTTTCATAAGCTTAAATAGCCATCATCTTTCCTTTAACAATCAACATTTATATACACATCCATTTTATAGGAATACTTTAAAGGATTTGCTGATACTGTAGATTTGCATGAACAAAATTAAAGCCTTTACTCACCTAATAATGAAAGAAACCTTTTAAACACATTAAAGGATTGAAATTTTCACTTTCTGAAAGACAAGCCACATAGGAAGATAAAATTTAAAATAAAAAGATGGTGTGAGGTGAAATCTCAGGGTTGGTTTGATTTGCATTTCTCTAATGACTAGTGATGTTGAACATTTTTTTAAGGTGCTTCTTACCCATCCGAATTTCTTCAGGTGAGAAGTCTTTCTTTAGCTCTGTACCCCATTTTTGATAGGGTTATTTGACTTTCTAGGGTCTAACTTCTTGAGTTCTTTGTATACATTGGATATTAGCCCTCTGTCAGATGTGGGGTTGGCAAAGATCTTTTCCCAATTTGTAGGTTACTGATTTGCCCTTTTGACAGTGTCTTTTGCCTTACAGAAACTTTGTAATTTTATGAAGTCCCATTTGTCTATTCTTGATCTTAGGGTATAAGCTATTAGTGTTCTGTTCAGGAACATTTCCCCTGAGCCAATGTCCTCTAGGGTCTTCCCTAGTTTCTTTTCTATTAGTTTCAGTGTGTCTGGTTTTATGTGGAGGTCCTTGATCCACTTGGAG
>BDUI01001701.1:79611-90966 GCA_002335545.1 Apodemus speciosus | reverse complement strand
GGGGGGGGTGATTGGGGAATGGGCAGAGGGAAGAGGACTTATGGGACATATGGTGAGGGGGGAACTGGGAAAGGGGAAAGCCTTTGGGATGTAAACAAAGAATATAGAAAATAAAAAAAAAATGTTAAATGTTCCATACTATATTCAAAAATTTTAAGAGAAAGAGCTCAGAATACTTAATGTAAAATTTATCTGAGGAATTTCTTTACAATAAAAAAATGCTGCTGAAATTCTAATTTTTGAGTGAACAGCTTGTGAATGAATAATTGTATTTCTGGCATCAAGGAAAACTTTTATTAAGCATTGTGGGGTTAAGTAACTCCTCATGGAGGTCTTTCTCCATACAGTGATAATAGCTTACCAAATAGAAAACATGAAATCTTACTTTCAATTCAAGACTTTAGCTGAGTTTACTAACCATTACCGAATTTTTGGATATTTCACTGACATGTAATACTAAAAGTAGAAATGTAGACAAAGCTCTTGAACACCAGTAGCCAATTCTGCTTTTTTTTTTTTTTTTTAAATTTACTCAACAATGGTCCAGGGAAATCAAATATGCAGAACAAAAAAAATTATCTGATTAGAATTCTTTCTTAAAGAGTCTCCAGTAGCAGTTCTGCTGAGATGGCACAGAGCCACCTGCCCTCATACCTCAGCATGATGTGGATTGTTTCTATCTTGCTGTGATGTGGTTTGTGGTTGCAATGTGAAGGGAATCATGTACCCCACAGTGAATTGTCTTATTAGGAAATATGGTGAAAACTAGGCACAGGAATTCTATGCACTAATTCTACCATGAAACATAGAAAACTATAACAGATATTATAAGTACCATAATATTTCTTCATCTCACTGGGAGTGTCTGAGAGTCAGAGAGGTCATGCTGCAGTTCTTTACTGTATGTGCCTTTCTTGAAAGAATCAGTTAAGAAAAAAGTCTGATTTTTTTCTTTAGCAGTAATAACATGCCTCAAATATATTTCATTATTCTTCTTTTAATGGCCTGGCTCTTTTGTCAAGCACAATTATGCCACGCCCATAATTTGATGTTTCACAATTTAGATAAAAGAAAGACTTGTTTCTCAATGCTTATCTGTTATCAAACTTTCAGGTCTTCCATTCTAAAGTCTCTCATGATGAACTTCCTGGTTAAACTTCCTCAGTTAGGTTGAAATTTGGTCAAATTTAGGAATTTTTTATTTTTTTGTATCCCAGACTTGAAAGGTTTATTTAGAATGCTTCTAAGCAATGTCCTTATTACCATCAAGCTGTACATTTTGTGAAAGCAAGTCAGTTTCCCTCACTTGTCCACTTACTTTACCTGATATGTTCCATTTCATTGAACAAAAGCTGCAGGAGACAGAGTTTTAAATCATTTTTTTTCTGCCATGAATTTGTATTCTCACTACAACTTTGTGGGGATATTATGGACCTGGCTGAGTACAATGTTTATTATTTTTCTTTGCGGTATTTAAATGGGAACATGTGTACAACTGTTCTAGTCTCTGTTCCATATAGTCTCTGTTCCTCTGTCCACTCTGAGTGAGTGAACAAAAGTAAAACCGCAAAATTCAGGCCTACAGATTATTGTAACCTATATAAGGGCAACAATCACTGTAGGTTTAGAAGAGGCACTGCCAGATATTCATAGGTAACATAATACAAAAGTAATGGAAATAAAAACATTAGAAGTTTATAGAGAAGAGCTGAAGTTTCATCTTCTGTACCTCTCTAAAAAGAGGCAAGGGCATTCAATAGAATTCCAGTTCTTGTGGTAGTGGAAGCCACAGCATCATGTTGAACATGCCAAGATCATGAAATGAATGAGGGATAGTGGAACGTGTGAGGTGGAACTGACCTGACCACATTGCAGGGTGTGTTGCAGGTAGCACAGTGAAAGAAGTAAAGCTGCTCATTCTGTGTGGCCCAGAAAATAAGGTCTCCAATGTTAGATCATTTTTAAATTGCTGGGTTTGGCTTCTCCCTCAGGTGTTTCCTGTTAAAATAAGAAATACTTAATTTATTTTCATGTTATGTGAACACATACATTAAACACTTGACTTTTTTAAAGAGACTAAACGTTGTTAAGAAATGAGATAAATGAGTCAGAGTTGTCTCAGCTTGTCTGAAAATATATAGATCAGAATGTCCTTGAACTTCAGGGAGCCATCCTGAATTAAGGGAGCCTTCCATAATTCCTTCAAGAGTTAAGCAGCTATGCCTTTCTCTATATATTTAATTTTGAAGAGAGTACTTGACTTGAGATATAGTTCTTTTACAATGGATTCATTACACTTATTGTTAATTTAGGCACACTACTCTACATTGAGGGTTTACATTTAATGTTATGAGGTCTGCCTAATAAGTGTTGGAATTGAGAGTTTGTATTTGTATTAACTAACTTTATTAATTAATGAAACAAAAGAAATACAAACAAAAACAAAATTTAAATAAAATTATACATTGCACACAAAAGCTATACATATATGTGTGTGTGTGTGTGTGTGTGTGTGTGTGTGTGTGTGTCTTCAGACTTGAGCTTTCCTTTTGTTGTTCTATCTCCACACCTGTCTTGTGTAGAGGATATATATGTCATCCCAATTAAAATGTTCATTATTTTTCCACAAAAAGAGAAAAATAAATCATAATATGTAATCATGAAAATTTAGAAGTTAATTTTTTGTCATTTATTTGCTTATTTATTTACACTACAGATTTTAGTTTCCCTCCCACTCCTACATCTGATTGTTCCACATCCCATTACTTTTCCTCACCCCCTGTCTCCACCAGAATGCCCCCCCACACACACACACACTCCCACCTGACCTCTAAATTAATTACCCTGGGACTCTAATCTCTTAAGGGTTAGGTGCCTCTTCTCTGACTGAACCCAGATCCCACAGTCCACTCTTGCATGTGTCAGGGGCCTCATATTAGCTAGTGCATGCTGCCTGGTTGGTGGGCTAGTGTTTGAGAGATCTCTGGGGTCCGGGTTAATTGAGACTGATGGTACTCCTACAGGGTAGCCCTCTGGCTCAGTCCTTCCAGCCTTTCCCTAATTCAACCACAGGGTCAGCAGCTTCTGTCCATTGTTTGGGTGCAAATATCTGCATCTGACCCTTTCAGCTGCTTGTTGGGTCTTCCAGAGTGAGGAAGTGGTCATGATAGGTCCCTTTTTGTGAGTGCTCCATAGCCTCAGTAATAGTGACATGCATTGGCACCTCCCCTAGAGCTGGATCACACTTTGTAAGCAAAATTTTCATGGGAGTAAATACAGAGAAAAACTGTGGAGCAAAGAATGAAGGAGAGGCCACCCAGAAACTGCCCCACCTGGGGATATATCCCATATACAGACACTAAACTCAGACAGTATTGCAGATGCCAAGAAGTACTTGCTGACAGGATCCTGATATAGCTGTCTCCTTGAAAGGCTCTCACAGAGCCTGCCAAATACAGAGGCGGATGTTAGCAGCTAACCATTGTACTGAGCATGAGGTTTCCAATGGAGGAGTGAGAATGAGGACTGAAGGAGCTAAAGGGGTTTGCAACCCCATAGGAAGAACAATATCAACCAACCAGACCCTGCAGAGCTCCCAGGGTCTAAACCACCAACCAAAGTGTACACATGGAGAGATCCATGGCTCCAGCTGCATATGTAGCAGAGGATGGCCTTTTGAGTCATCAATGGAAGGAAAGGCCCTTAGTCCATTAATGGCTTGATGTCCCAGTGTAGGGGAATGCCTAGGCAGAGAGGCAGGATTGAGTGGTTGGGGGAGCATCCTCATAGAAGCAGAGGGTGGGGAAATGGGAAAGGGGGTTCTGGAGCTGAAATCGGGAAAGGATGTAAYGTTTGAAATGTAAATAAATAAAATATCCAATAAAAATATAGAAAAGAAATAATATGAATATATAGAGAGTTAGCGAGACAGAGAGATAAACATATATATGTGAACATATAGAGATATAGCTCATACAGATATAGATGATATAGATATAGTTATTGATAGATAAAGATATAAAGATCTATAGACATAGAAATAGAAATATAAGTATATAAAGATGGAAATGGAAATTGATATATAGATCTACCTATCTCTATCTCTATCTCTGTCTCTCTCTCTCTATCTATCTATCTCTATCTCTATCTCTATCTCTAACTATCTAGAAAACAACTCAATAGTGGATCTAGGAAAGAACAATTCTGGAAAGATCTATTTGCTCCTCTTTGAATTCCTCATCTGAAATAAACAATAGAGAAAAGACTGTCTGCCTATCAGTGGTACAACATCTTCCTGAGAGGTTGGCTCTCTGTCCAACAGTCAAATGTCATCTTTTATTTTATTTTGCTCCACATATGAATTCCCAAAAACTTATTTCTCATGTGAAAGTAGAAGAGTGTGTCCAAATTCTCTGTAAAAGGACTATTCTGTTTTCTTTAATAAATAATTTCTTATGGTTTTTTTAGAGTCAGCTATTACCAGAGTTCAAAAGAGAGAGGCATTTCAGAAGTTTGCAATGAATTATCCTTTGCAAAAGAACAACTAATTTCATTTTTCACAGTTCTCTCTAGCTGTGCAAGTAAAATTGCCTCGTGTAAATTAGTATGAGATTTTTACAGGAGAGGCACAGCTTGAGGTTGAAGAAAGCCTCTAACACTTGTGTCTTATCAGCAATAAGCTTTTCTGTTTTGTGATCACAACTTTATCCTCTACCTCCTTTTTCTACTGAAAAATCCTGCTGTTTTTCCACACACAGAGCTAGTCCCTTTGGGCTCCAATACTCAACACACTGACATTCAATTGTTTCTGTCTGCTTTATAATGATTGAGACTGAAGTAATTTCATTTTCCCCCAATGCCTTGCCAAACAATTGTGTTTAGCTTTTAAATGTAACTGTATAATTACCATCTATTTAAAAAGTACCAGATTCTGTGAGAAAAGAAAATTCTATTTTAATTACAATTATATTTTAATTACATATTAAAACAGTTATTATTAACTGTAAACTCAGTATATTTGATTTTTAGTAATTGCTATTTTGTCATCAGAGTTTCCAAGATTTATATGTTAAAATAAGGTTTATACTTAAAATATGTCCTAAGTAACTGTTTTTCATAAGTATTTAATATACTATTATAAATGTACTTTTATTTAAAATATTAACATTGTTTTTTCTTGAAGCATAACTTATGAATATGCAAATATGTACTTATGGGGTGAAATGCCTTACTGACTAGCAAAGTAAATGTATATTTATTTGTTTCATAATAGTAAGTACACTAAGTAAGCTTCAAGAAACTTTTCACACAAATTTTTGTCTTACATGATAGTTAATATTTTATTGTTAAAAACAGTAATATTAATATAATATAATATATGTATTAACAGATTCCTACAAACATGGATTTTAAGAAAGAAGAACTATTTTCAGAAATTGAGTTATTTATTAAATTCTTCTTTGTAGGTAAACTTTATTAGTACCATATCATTACACAGAACAGTACTGAATAGATACTTCCCCATCCTCAATATTGGTCAATTAGACATGAAAATTATCTTAAAATCTTACAAAATTGAATTTAGAATAACTAAACATTAGATATATTCAATAATTATGATTTTATAACATCAATTATTTGTGGTTTATGTTTATGTACTCAGATATAATTATTGATAAAACTCAAAATTTTATAATGTTTTATGGATGTATATTCACCTACTACAATAAGAATAGCAACATTCAAATATTCTTCAAATTCCATTTTTTGATTAAAACTTAGTGTTGGTGTAAAAAGAGAGTTAAGTTATTCAAACTTAACATGTCTGTAGCACTGTGATTTCAGGATAAGCAACTTTTGTCAAAATGGACATGGTATGGAGGCTATCAAAGGCTATTGGTGGAGAAAGGTGACAACGATGACTAAATTCTAACTATAAATTGTTTTGGCTTTATGAAGATTTTTTTCTTAAATTTGCTGAATTACATACAGTCAGCAGTATTTGTCATGTAAAGCTACTTATCAATTAAAAATAGATCTTATAAACCAAAATAACATAGCATTTGTCTATTTGTTTGTTTTTTCCATGCATGTATTATTTGAACAAAATTGGAATATGATTTATTAACCTAAGCCAGTAAAGTATATACTTGGCAAAATCTGGACCATTGTGTATTTTTATGAATGAAGTTTTATTGAAATAAAGCCTGTGGACATTTATTTATGTGCTATTTCTGCTTTTTGTTTCTATAAAAACTCAGGAATTATGCTAGAGACTAGTAATCTAGAAGTACTTACTATCTTGCCCTCTACATGAAAATTTTCTGAGTCCTGATGTAAGCAAATGATGTAAAAGAATGTGTTTTCCTCAATATAGAAGCTTACTGCCTTCTGTAAATCTTAGTGAGCTAAGTGTAAATACTTCCTATATTCAAATACTTTATATTCATTGATATGCATAGGTTTCCATGGCATCAATATAGAATCACTTGTTTAAACATTTTCATTTTTTTTTGATATTTGGTGTTGTGATTTCATTCTTTGTATCAAATATGCAAAGTTCCCATCTGTTTTGATAGCTCTTGAGAATTGTCTTTTTTATTGGATATTTTATGTATTTACATTTCAAGTGTTATCCCCTTTTCCCAGTTTTCTCTCCAGCATCCACCCTCTCCCATCCCTCCTTTCTGCAAGCAATTCTTGGCATCCACACTAGTATCTGCGTCTAGTTCCTGTATATGGGATGGGTACCCAGGTGGGGCAATTTCCAGATGACCTTTCCTCTTTTCGAATGTTGTCCGGCCCTCTGAATACTTTTCATGTAACTTTAATTTTCTAAATCTGAAAATAGAAATTTTGTGCTGTTTAAGATTGTAGAGAAACCATATCATTATAAATATATCATCTTTTGATTTTCATATAATTTTTGATATGCTTATGAAGAGTAGGATTAAAATTCACGTTTTATTTTTGCCACTTAATGCTTTAAATTCAAGAAACATACACTCTCTGGAAAAGAATCTAAAACTTCTTTTTTATTAAGATTTATTTTATTTTATTACATTGAAAGTTGAAATTTTTGTCCTGTTGGTACAATTCATTCTTCTACATGCAGATACTTTGTTTTTCAGAATCATTTGTGAAATATGCTGGTTTTCTTTTTCTTTCTTCCTCTTTTTTTCTTCAGCATGATACCTGAAACACTGAAAATGCTAGAAGAAAATGAAAGCAGTATCTTCTACCAGATAAAGATATGAATATATAATATATAGCTAATTTAGAATATGGTTTTAGATGTTTTAATCCCTGGTGATTTGTTTGTGTTGCTTCTCAGTTCACATGTAGAACAAGATAAAAAGCACATATAGAGCAGCTTGCTTCAGTTTATAACCAACAGGAGATACAAGATCTACAGAATGGGAAAAGCTAAGTAACAACTGTAATTTAAGGGCAGGGGTTGCAAGGATCTGCCTTAGAAGGGTAGACAGAAGAGATTTCACCAGTGGTGAAAGTGATAGAGAGGCAGCATGGAGGACTGGTGAAATTGTGAAACTTCCGGGTCATAATACTGCCAACGGTCTCATCCAAACGATAGAATAACAGCTAATTCAGGTATGATTTTTGTCTTTGGGTTAAACCATTAATGAAGTTCTCAAACCTCATAATCCAATCATTTTCAATCAAACCATCAACTAGGTACCAATCATTCAAGCATGAATATATGCTATTGCAAACAAGAAACTACTCAGTCTTTTTACAATTTTAATTCACATGATAGGCAATGGTTTGCTTTACCCCCAATTCATAGTTGCTAGAAATGACAAAATAGTTTTGCTCTTCTTTCTTTGTGATCCAAGGTAACATTTGTAGCACAACTATATTTGCATAAATTTCTTACGACAAATAAAAAGAACTATGTATAACCTTACAAACAATTGATTTAAAATACAAAACTGAAAAGCTCTGATAAGAAAATGGGATACCTCTTTCTTCACATCTTCACTAGCACCTGCTGTCATCTGAGTATTTGATCTTAGCCTTTCTGACTGGTATGAGGTAGAATCATAGGGTTGTTTTGATTTGCATTTCCCCAATAACTAAGGATGTTGAACATTTCTTTACGAGCTTCTCAGCCATTAGATATTCTTCAATTGAAACCTCTTTGTTTAGGTCTGTACCCAAATTTTAATAGGGTTATTTGATTCTCTGGAGTGTAACATCTCGAGCTCTTTATATATATTGGATATTAGAGCTCTATCGGATATAGGTTTGGTAAAGATCTTTTCCCAATCTGTTGGTTACCATTTTGTACTATTGGCAGTGTTGTTTTCCTCTTAGAAGCTTTGCAACATTATGGAATCCAATTTGTTCATTCTTGATCTTAGAGCATAAGCCACTGGTATTCAGTTCATGAAATATTCCCCTGTGCCCATGCATCTGATGTTCTTCTCCACTTTCTCTTCTATTAGTTTCAGTGTATCCCTTTTTATGTGGAGTCCCCTGATCCACTTGGACTTGAGCTTTGTACAGGGAGATAAGAGTGGATAGATTTGCATTATTCTGCATGCTGAACTCCAGTTGAACCAGCATCATTTGTTGAAAAGGCTGTCTCTTTTCCACTGGGGAGTTTTAGCTCCCTTGTCAAAGAACAAGTGACCATAGGTGTGTGGGTTCATTTCTGGGTCTTCAGTTCTATTCCATTGATATTCCTGCCTGTCTCTTTATCAATCACACAGTTTTTATCACTATTGCTCGGTATAACACCTTGAGGTCCGGGATGTTGATTCTCCAAGTTCTTTTATGGTAGAGAACAGTTTTCACTATCCTAGGTTTTTGTTATTCACAATGAATTTTCATATTGCTCTTTTGAACTCTATTAAAAATGAGTTGGAATTTTGTTGGAGGTTGCAATGCATCTGTAGATTCTTTTGGCAAGATAGCCATTTTTAACTATATTAATCCTGCCAAACCATGAGTATGGGAGATATTTCCATCTTCTGAGATCCTCGATTTGTTTCTTCAGAGACTTGAAGTCTTTTTCATGTAGATTTTCACTTGCTTGGTTAGAGCTACACCAAGGTATTTTATATTATTTGTGACTATTATGTTTCATTTCCCTAATTTCTTTCTCAGTCTGTCTATCCTTTGAGTAGAGTAAGGCTACTGATTTGTTTGAGTTAATTTTATATTCAGCCACTTTGCTGAGGTTGGTTATCAGATTTAGGAGTTCTCTGGTAGAGAACTTAAGGAGTCACTTAAGTATACTATGATATCTTCTGCAAATAGTGATAGCCTGACTTCTTCCTTTCCAATTTGTATATCTTTGACCTCCTTTTGTAGTCTAATTGATTTGGCTAAGACTTTGAGTACTATATTGAATAGGTAGAGAGATTATTGGTGAGATTGCAAGCTATTATAACCACTCTTTAAATCAGTCTTTTGGTTTCTCAGAAAATTGGACATAGTATTACCTGGGTATCTAGCTATCCAATTCCTCAGCATAAACCCAAAAGATGCTCCAACATATAACAAGGAAACATGCTTCACTATGTTCATAGCAACTTTATTTATAATAGCCAGAAGCTGGAAAGACCCCAGATGTCTTCCAAAGAGGAATGGATACAGAAAATTTGGTACATTTCCACAATGGAGTACTGTCCACCTATTATAAACAATTCTTGAAATTCTTAAGCAAATGTATTGAACTAAAAAAATATTATCCCAAGTGAGGTAACCCAATCATAAAAGATCATACATGGTATGTGCTCACTGATGAGTTGATATTAGTCCAAAAGCTCAGAACACCCAAGATATAATCCATAGACTGCATGAATCTCAAGAATAAGGAAGACCAAAGTGTGGTTGCTTCAGTCCATCTTCTAACTGGGAACAAAGTTCTCATGGGAGCAAATATGAAGACAAATTGTGGAGCAGAGACTGAAGAAAAGGCCATCGAGAGACTGCCCCACCTGGGGATCCATCCCATATGTGGTCACCAAACACAGACACTGTTGTGGATTACCAAGAATTGCTTGGGACAGCAAGCTGATATCTCTGTCTTCCAGAGGCTGACAAATACAGAGGTGGATGCCTATAGCCAACCATTGGGCTGAGCATAGGGTCCCAAAATGGAGGAGGTAGGGAAAGACCTGAAGGAGCTGAAGGGTTTTTGCATCGTGATAGGAAGAACAACAATATCAACCAACCAGATCAGATGTCTACCGCTTTTTATGGACCCCATAGTGTTTCATAGGTAAAACCTTTTCTCAAAGATAATACATCCCCTAACTTACATTCTGATGTTAAAACATCTTTAAAGTATTCAGATGGGTGCAATTCAGCAGTTTTTCTAAAATACGTTTTTTGTTGTTGTTGTTGTTTTTTTTTTGTTTTTTTTTTGTTTTTTTTTTACAGATAATACATATGCAATTAGATCTTTCTGAATCCTATTTGAACTTCTGGTCTCACACATCTAATTTGTCTTATATTTTGTTTTATTTGGGAAAATGTTCCAATACCCCCAAAATTGTGTAGATATTTTCTGAAGGTGCCAAAGTGGATTCTAAGATTATAATGAGATTATTGTTACATCAATTCCTGTGTCAACTAAAACTTCAATTTCAATATCATTTAGTTTTCCTTTATTTTTGGTCTTTGGTCATTGAAAACAGCTTGCCAAAAAAAATTCTGTCTTCCAGTACTTTCTAATCYTACTGTTCTTCCAACTGGAGGTGCTTTGCATTTGATGTGTAGAAGTAGTAGAAAGTGAACAATTCTGTATCCTGATTCAAACTGCATATTTCTCTTTACATATCTCAATCTCAGTCAGCTCTAATCTCAATCTTTCATATATACTTTCTGAATGCACACTGAATCCTTAAATTATTAGACTACTTTCTAAAACTATACCTACTGTCTTTTGTTGTAGAGGTTTCACTGCTGACAGAATATGCCTGGCTCATGTTGTTTCTTGCAGATCCCAGTCTCTCAAAACTCAATGGTCTCTCTGATCAAAAGACAAATTTCCTAAGAAAGGAATCCCTTCATACCTTAACTGCTCATTAACTTCTCAAGCAAGGACTGAAATATTATTTAACTTTGTTGACACATATCTCTTCTCTGGTTTAAGTCTCCAAGATTTGGAGGTTGATTTGCTGAAGTAATAGACTGCTAGTGTTTAACATTTGGAATCATTTTTAGAAAATATAATGTATAATCTTGCGCAAAGGAACTCTATTAATAGCTCTATGGAAACTGATAAATAAACCATTATCTTTTGTACAGTGGAAAATACTTTATACAGCTACTATGATATATATATATATATATACATATACATATAAATATACATGTATG
>BDUI01001701.1:59460-77421 GCA_002335545.1 Apodemus speciosus | reverse complement strand
CAATATAATTTTATATTACATCATATCATATTATATTACATTATATTATAGTATATTACATTCCATTATATACAAATGTGATGGATTGAATCCTCATGGCCTCCATGACTCATATGTTTCAGTTCTTAATCCATAGAGAGTGGTACTATTAGTAAATGTGATCTTGGTGGAGGAAGGGTGGTACTCTAGAGGTGAGTTTTGAAATCTCTCTTTTTTAATATAAAAAGAAAACATTTATACAGTTCTATTAAATACAGAACATGTTTCACCAGGCTTGATTTAATAATGCTTTTGTTCCCCTTTTTTGATATTTTCTTTATTTACATTTCTAATGTTTTCTCCTTCCCATGTCTCCTCTTCGGAAACCACCTACAGCATACCCAATCCTCCTGCCTCTATGACGTGGCTCCCACACACACCCACTGCTGACCTCCCTCTCTGGCATTCCCCTACACTGGGACATTGGACACCCTCAGGCCCAAGGGCCTCTCCTCCCACTGATGTCCAACAAGGCCATTCTCTGCCACATGTGTGGTTAGCACCATGGGTTACTCCATGTGTATTCTTTGGATGGTGGTCCAGTCTCTTTTATACACAACATAGTCTCCTGTAATAGTAATTTTTATTTGCCACATGTAACTGGCTTTTAGAAGGCTTACTTTGGAATAAGCTTACCCTTCCTAGTTCTTCCTGAACTTTGACTGACTGGTTCAAATCAGCTGTTCTGACCCGAACTAACCTTCAAACAAATTGATTCAAAATGACTTTTTTTGGCTTCTAACTGAAATGTTTCAAACTATCTATGCTAATTTGTGCTAATCTTCATGCTCCTTTTCATTCTCTGGATCATTCTGTCTACACATGAAACCAATCTCATAAAAGGTTCCAAATATAATTGCCAAAAACCCTACTATCTGCACCAGGCTTTTAAGTCTCTTTTCACACCTGTGCTGCTCTCTTTAAAGTTAGATGTATCCTATCTCTGATTCATACTGTCAAATCTTTCTCTGACTTGTATCTTTATCAGCTTCTCATTTAGAGATCTGTGTCCTTCTATAAAGTAAACTTACTTATATAGTTACATGTGTGGACAAATGGCATGTTTGCATTCCAACCAGAGGGATTAAAGCTGTATGACACATCTGCATTCCTGCAGGATCACATAGTCCTAGGTCTTTAAATATGGTCCCTTGCCAGAGAAGCTATGTTGCTGGATAGAAATTCCACTGCAGTCTTGTCTTTAGATCAAGATATAGAGCTTTCAAACTCCTTCCCTAGTATCATGTCTACTTGCATGCTGCCTTGCTTCCTACCATGGTTATAAAGAATTTAATCTCTTAAACTGTCGGACAGCCCCAAATTCAGTGTTTTTCTTTGCAAGAGTTGCATTAGTCATGGTGTCTCTTCACAACAATATAACCCAAACTAAGCCAACATATAGTTCCAATATTCAGATATAAATAGCAACTTGCATACTATTTAGACTTTAAAAAAAATAACACGAGAGTCCATGTATACTATGTTCATTTCTGTTAATCCTAAGCCAAATACAATATATATTATTTACATAGAAATGTGTCATTTAATTTTTGAAACTGCTGTAATGTGAATGGCATTAATCCTGATTTTAATTATATCAAAAGTTTATAATTTTTTTCTGGGACCTTACATCCCTTGAGTATGTAGATGAAACATCTTTCAACATCCCTGCCCTGGCTAATTGTACACAGTTACATAAAGATTGTACCAGAGACCCTGACYAGCTCTGGAGACTTATAAATACTCCTTTGTCCCCCCTAGCCCCCACTCTGCAGTAATAAAAAGTTCATCAAAGCTTTTTCTGGGTGTGTTTCATGCCCAAGCACTGATTATATACTAAGATCCTGCAAGGCATCTACTTACCTGGTTAGACTTACCTTCCTGCAGTGTGTCTTGGTGTGCAATTGTCCTGGTTACGCGGAGGAAAAGGGAGGAAATGCAAGGTGGCACAGACAGTTTTTGGTCATTGGTGTAGGCTGCTGGCAGATTGCAGAGTAGAGACAGTGAATTACTCATCTCCTCTTGGAAATATGAAATAACACAGTTCTACTCTGTGAGAGCTGGTCCTCAGAAAGTAGGCTTCCTGGTCAATTTTAGTTTGCTTCCTCTATGACCTGTATGAAAATATATAGTGTCTTCAGCAGTAGAGACTCCCCTTCAAATTTTCAGAGGGAAGCAAGGGGGTCACTAATATTTTATTTTTGTCTTGGGAGTTTTTTTGGTTTCCTCTGACAAACAGCCCCAGGGGAGTTTCTTGTGTAAGGCACAAAAGAATTTGTTTTTGTCTATGAAGTTTCAGTAAAGTGTTGTTACTTCAACTTGCATAACTTCATTTAAACTATACAAATAAAGTTATTTTAACATAGTTACTATTTTTCAAGTTGCTTTCATAGACATCTGTAGTACTGTTTTTCTAAATTTGTGATAACACATACATTGTTTAATATTATTCATTTTGGTAAAAGAAATTAAGTGGAAATGGCAAACAAGGTAGTCAATGAATGATAATGTTAATATTTAAATATCTTAAGTGTCCTCGAAGTACAAAAGTATAGTCTTTTTGTGTGAAACCAACAAGTAAAACATTCGTAGAATCAGATATAATCACTTGCTGGTCTGCAGTTTATTTTACATTTTCAAAGTTTATGTGATTGCTCAAAAATAACAACAAAAACTGAATGTTCATTGTGGCAAATATTTCTTTATTATAAATAGAGTTAGCAATATTTCGATTCATTCCTTGGATGTAGAGTTCTAATTTGACTGCATGCTTAATCTGTTATGGTAAGAGAAAAAAATAATTCACATATAAGAAACTAGTTCTTAGTAGTTTATAAACATTAACTGTTCAAATTTCACATCAGGACACCTGTGTAATCATCAATTGAAATGTTTTGTTTAAAACATTTTTGTGTAGTTTTAAATGTAAGTTTCTATATTATATCATAGAATATGTGTCTTAACACATACTTCTGAATGTGTAGTAAAAAATTCTAAAGTCAGATCTTTGACAAATTTGTTCATCACAGTTGTTATTAAAATCATCTTCATCATTCTTCTACACATATTTATTCATTAATGTGACAAAATAGCATTATCACAATTTATGTTGCTATTTTATAATCTCTCTCTCTCTCTCTCTCTCTCTCTMTATATATATATATATATATATATATATATATATATATATATATATTCTATTTAAGTAGTGCTAACTTAAAACAAGGCAGTTGGGATAAAAAAGCAATTGCCTTGTTTTTTTTTTGTTTTTGTTTTTTTTATCCCAACTGCCTTATTTTTCAGTTAGCACTACTTAAATAGAGTTTCTTTACATTTTCTAGAGTCATTGACATGCTCTGTTTAATTTATATATTTTTAATTTTTACATCGTTGACAGATTTGATGCTGATGTTCCTACCATCTTTTTCTAAAGAGATTAGAGCAACAGGAAAGTCATGCTTATTTCAACTCACTTCAAGTCCAATGTCCTTCTCTGTCTCATTTGTCACAGACCATTTGACAGATGTTGTCACGAGGGCACAGCCTTTTTTTCCTCTCAAAATTCAAATAATGAGCCCTTGTCTTAGGACATTTAATGTTGCAGAACAGCCTAAAGTTGATCTCGTTATATTTTAACCTTTTCTATTTAACTGCAATTTTAAATTTTTTTTTAATATTTAAAGAGTCATTATAGATTTATTTACAAGTTTATTTACAGCATCATTGCCAGCCATTACAGTTTGATTAATTTTGACATATGCATATGTTGTTATACAGGACATATTTCTGTAATTTGTACCTTTCCTTTGCACCATGATCATTTTTATTTAGCTAGGTCCCCGAAAACCTTCCTCACTTCACATATGATCTCTTTTGCTTCCTTAGTTATTCTAATGTTTCTCTCACATAATCCAATTTTCTTTGTTCTTTTTGAGAGTGCCTTTCCTTGGTTATTTTCAATTTCTCATTCTTTGTCCCTGAAAATTTTTTAATATTTTGCCAATGTGGTTTAGAAATATAAGCTTTTTATGCATCTCTAGCTATGAAAGTGGTTAAATTTATACTTATTATATGGTAATATAATATCTTCCTTATAAAGATGAAATTATAAATAGAAGTAAGACTAATAATTAATTGAAATGGTGAAATGAGGCCTGAAGAAAATGCTTCAATCCTTGCAATAATTTGTTTTTAAAACAGTGTTTGCAATTAACCATAGACAATCGCTCTTATAATATATTTTTTTCTTTAAGCTGCCACTCTTTCCTCTGTATCATTGGATATCCAAGGATAATTTTGAACTTTTGATTCTCCTGCCTACTCTTCCCAAAGACAAGACTTATACCACCCATCTTGATGCTACAGAAGCCCTTCTTTTCCATACCTCAAACTTCTTTATTTAAGAGGAATATTGTGATTAAGTCCCAATCTATATATTACGTCATGAATGTCATATATAAAACTCACAGTGATGTAATAAAGGTTCTATGTTCTTTAACATAGTGTTAGGAAAGTGTTGATAAAGTTATGGTACATACAAAGTTTGAGAAAATCAGCAAGAAAGATTAACAATAGTCAGACTAACCAGAGAGCAGAGACAGTATCTAAATTAATAAAATCAGAAATGAAATGGGAGACATAAAAATGAAAACTGAGGAAATTCACAAAATTATCAGATCCTACCACAAAAGCATATACTCAACCAAATTGTGAAATCTGGATGAAATGGACAATTTTCCAGACAGAAACAAGTGCCAAAGTTAAATCGGAATCACATAAACCATCTAAACAGTCCCATAACCCCTAAGAAAATAGATGCAATCATTACGAATCTCCCAACCAAAAAAGGCCAAGGACCACATGGGTTTAGTGCAGCATTCTATCAGACATTCAAAGAAGACCTAATATTAATACTCTTCATCCTATTCTGCAAAAGAGAAACAGAAGTAAAACTACCTAACTCATTCTAGGAAGCCATAATTACCCTGATCCCTAAACCACACAAGACCCAACAAAGAAAGAAAACTTCAGACCAATTTCCTTTATGGACATTGATGCAAAAATACACATTAAAATTCTCTCAAACTGAATCCAAGAACACATCAAAATAATCATATATCACTATGAAGTAGGCTTCATTCTAAAGATGCAAGGGTGGTTCAATATACAGAAATCCATCAGTTTAATCCACTACATAGAAAAACTCAAAGAAAAAAAAAACACATGATCATTTCATTAGATGCTGAAAAAGCATTTGACAAAATTCAACATGTCTTCATGTTAAAAGTCTTGAAAAGATCAGGAATTCAAGGCCCATAACTAAACATAGTAAAAGCAATTAACAGCAAACCAGTAAGTGGAAAGAAAATTGAAGCAATCCCATTAAAATCAGAGACTAGACAAGCTGTCTTCTCTGTCTCTATCTATTAAATATAGAACTTGAAGTTCTAGCTAGAGCAATTCGACAACAAAATGGGATACAAATTGGAAAGGAAGAATTCAAACTATCACTATTTGCAGAGGGTATGATTGTATACTTTAAGTGACCACAAAATTTCAACCAGAGAACTCCTAAAGTTGATAAAAAAATATCAGCAAAGTGACTGGATATAAAATTAACTAAAACAAATAAGTACCCTTCTTCTTGTCAAAGGATTAACAGGGTGAGAAAAAAATTAGGGAAATGATACCCTTCAAAATAGTCACAAATATTATAAAATACATTGATTTGATTCTAACAAAGCAATTAAAAAATCTATATGATAACAGCTTCAAGTCTCTGAAGAAACACATCAAAGAAGATCTCAGAAGATGGAAAGCTTCCATGCTCTTGGATTGGCAGGATTAATATAGTAAAAATCTTACCACAAACCCAGCCCTACAAAGGATAATAGGGGGACATCACCAATACAAGGAGGGGAACTACACCCTGGAAAAAGCAAGATAGTAACCTTCGGTCATCAAACCCAAAAGAAGAAAACCTATCAAATATATAAAAATCATCAAAAACATCATCTGGAATAACAAAAAACCCAGGATAGCTAAAAATATTCTCAACAATAAAAGGACTTCCAGGGGAATCAATATCCCTGAACTCAAGCAATACTACAGAGCAATAGTGTTAAAAACTGCATGGTATTGGTACAGCAACAGGCAAGTAGATCAGTGGAATAGAATTGAAGACCCAGAAATGAACCCACAGAGTCATGGTCACTTGATCTTTGATAAAGGAGCTACAACCATCCAGTGGAATAAAAATAGCCTTTTCAACAAGTGGTGCTGGTTCAACTAGAGGTCAACATGCAGAAGAATGCGAATTGACCCACTCTTATCTCCTTGTACTAAAATCAACTCTGAGTGGATCAGGGACCTCCACATAAAACCAGACATACTGAAACTAATAGAAAAGAAACTGGCGAAGACCCTGGAGGACATGGGCACAGGGGGAAAGTTCCTGAACAGAACACCTATAGCTTATGCTCTAGGATCAAGAATTGACAGATGGGACCTCATAAAAGTACAAAGATTCTGTAAGGCAAAGGACATCATCAGAAGGACAAAACAGCAACTAACAATTTGGGAAAAGATCTTCACCAACCCCACATCCGACAGAGGGCTAATATCCAATATATACAAAGAATTTAAGAAGTTAGACCCCAAAGAACCAAATAACCCTATTAAAAATGGGGTACAGACTTAAACAAAGAATTTTCACCTCAAGAAATTCAGATGGCTGAGAAGCACCTTAAGAAACGTTCAACATCATTAGTCATCAGGGAAATGCAAATCAAAACAACCCTGAGATTCCACCTCACACCATTTAGAATGGCTAAGATTAAAAACTCAAGAGACAATTGGTGCTGGAGAGGATGTGAAGAAAGAGGAATATTCCTCAACTGTTGGTGGGAATGCAAGATGGTACAACCACTCTGAAAATCAGGCTAGTGGTTCCTCAGAAAATTGGGCATGACACTTCCAGAGGACCCTGTCATACCATTCCTGGGCATATACCCAGAGGATTCCCCTGCATGTGGTAAAGACACGTGCTCCACGATGTTCATAGCAGCCTTATTTATAATAGCCAGAAGTTGGAAAGAGTCCAGATGTCCCTAAAGGAGGAATGGATACAGAAAATATGGTATATTTATACAATGGAATACTACTCAGCAATTAAAAATAATGAATTCATGCAATTTGTAGGCAAATGGTTGGATCTGGAAAATATCATTGTAAGTGAGCTAACCCAATCACAAAAGAATACACATGAAATGCAATCACTGATAAGTGGATATTAATGAGCCCAGAAGCTCTGAATACTCAAGGCACAATTAGCAAATCAAAAGATTCCCAAGAAGAAGGAAGGAGAGGACCCTGGTCCTGAAAATACTGGATCCAGTTTTGTAGGAGAGTATCAGAACAGAGAAATGGTGGTGGGGGGGTGATTGGGGAATGGGCAGAGAGAAAAGGACTTATAGGACATATGGTGAGGGAGGAACTAGGAAAGGGGAATGCCTTTGGAATGTAAACAAAGAATGTAGAAAATAAAAAATATATATAGTAAAAATGGCCATCTTGCTGAAAACAATCTACAGATTTAATGCGATCACTATGAAAAATTTAACTCAACTATTCACAGAGTTTGAAATTACAATTTGCAAATTCATTTGTAATAACAAAAAACCCACAATAGAGAAAACTATTCTCAACAATAAAAGAACTTCTAGGGAAATCACTATCCCTAACTTCAAGTTGTATTACAGAGTTACTGTCATAAAAACAGGATGGTAGTGGTACAGAGACAGGCAGAAAGAACAATGGAATAGAATCGAAGACCCAGAAATGAACCAACACATCTATGGTCACTTAATCTTTGACAAAGAAGCTAAAACTGCCCAGTGGAAAAACAGACAGCATTTTCAACAAATGGTATTGTTTTCACTGGTGGTCAGAATGTAGAAGAATGCGACTATATTCATTCTTATCTCCTTGTACAAAGTTCAAGTACAAGTAGATTAAGGACCTTTACATAAAACCACATACCCTGAAATTAATAGAGAAGAACGTGTGGAAGAACTTTGAACACATGGGTACAGGGGAAATTTTCTTGAACTGAATACCAATGACTTATGCTCTAAGATCAAGAATGGACAAATGGGACCTCATAAAATTACAAAGTTTCTGTAAGGCAAAGTACACCATCAAAGGGACATAATGGCAACCAACAAATTGAGAAAAGATCTTCACCAACCCTACAGCCAACAGAGAGCTAATATCCAATATATAAAAGAACTCAAGAAGTTAGACCCCAAAGAATGAAAAAACCCTATTAAATTGGGGTACAGAGCTAAACAAAAAATTTCAAGGAATATTAAATGGCCAGAAGCACTCAAAGAAATGTTCAACATCCTTAGTTATCAGGAAAATGCAAATCAAAACAACCCTGAGATTCTACCTCAGACCAATCAAAAAGCTAAGATAAAATCTGGTAACAGCAGATCCTGGCAAGGATGTGGAGAAAGAGGAAAACTCCTCCATTGTTTGTGAGTTTGCAAACTCATAAGACTCTGGAAATCAGTCTGTCAGTTCCTCAGAAAATTGGACATAGTACTACCTGAGGACCCAGCTCTACCTGTCCTGGGCACATATCCAAAAGATGCTGTAACATATAACAGGGAAACATCCTCCACTGTGTTCATAGCAGCCTTATTTATAGTAGCTAGAAGCTAGAAACAACCTAGATGTTCTTCTGCAGAGTAATATATACAAAGAATGTGTTGCATTTGCACAATGAAATACTACTCATCTAATAAAAAGATGATGACTTCTTGAAATTCTTAGGCAAATGGATGAAACAAGAAAATATCATCTTCAGTGTGGTAACCCAGTCATAAAGAACACACATGGTATGTACTCACTGATAAGTGGATATTAACCAAAAAGTTTGGAACACCCAAGATAAAATTAACAGACCACATGAAGCTAAAGAAGGAAGACCAAAGTTTGGATATTTCATTCCTTCTTAGAAGAGGTGGTAAAATACTCATGGGAGCAAATTCGGAGACAAAGTGTGGAGTAGAGTCTGAAGAAAATAATATTCAGAGACTGCCTGACCGGTGGATCAATTCCATATATAGTCAGCAAATCCAGACACTGTTTTGGATGTGTCTGTCAGACACAAGAAGTGCTTGCTGACTGGAGCCCATTTTGGCTGTCTCCTGGTGGCTCTGCCAGAGCCTTACAAATACAGAGGTGAATGCTCTTAGCCAACTATTGGACTGAGCACCTGATCCCCAACAGAGTAGTTAGAGAATGGTCTGAAGGAGCTGAAGGGGTTTGCAACCCCATAGGAAGAACAACAATATGAACCAATCAGAGTCCCCCAGGGCTCGAGGGTCTAAACCACCAACCTAGGAGTTCACATGGAGGGACCCATGGCTCCTACTACATGTGTATCAGAGGAAGGCCTTGTTTGGCTTCAATGGGAGGAAAGGCCCTTGGTCCTCTGAATGCTCATTGCCCCAGTATATAGCAATAACAGCGCAGGGAGGGGAGAGTGGTTGGGTGGGTGGGGTAGCAGCTTCATTGATGCAGAGGAAGGGGAGATGGGCTAGGAGGTTTCTGGGGGGATGGGAAGGGGGATAACATTTGAAATGTAAATAAAGAAAATATCCAATAAAAAAAAGAAGAAGCAACTTTCCAGTTCTGTTCTCATGAAAGTTGGGTGCTCTTTGTAAATCTTTCTCTCATTCCTCACTTTATGTCATTTTTTGCCATCATAGGTTTCTTCTTAAGGTGTGTCTGTATTCCAGTCAGAAGGACTAATGGTTTTATTTCCAGCTAGAGTTATTAAAAGTGTGTGGTGAGTCTGCATCCCAGATTCATCCTAATTTCAGATGTGATCCCTTTCCAAAGCAGCCATATTGCTGGATTACAATTCCTCTACCAGACTCTTAACTCTGAAAACATGAGTGTAAATTAAACATTTTCTTCTCTAAGTTATCTTTTATCATAGCAATAGAATCGTAACTAAGATAAGACAATATATACTTTCATTTTCAATGAAGTTCCTATGGGATATTATTAATCTATTTTTGGAATGTTTTTCTTCATCATTTATCTAATGACCTCATAGACTGGTACAATAGTCACAAGACTGCTTTTGTTTTCATATAACACAATTTGTTTTTATTGGTTGTATTTTTAGTCAAGAACTTAATTTACTTAAGTACATAATATTTCCAGTTTCCTTTCTCAGGACTTTGAAAAGCCCTAAATATTTAATCATATAGTTCTTTGTATCAAACTCAATGAACATTGAAATATGCTTTAGCTCTAGTTTTCCTTTTTTTTCAGTCACATAATCCAAGGGGATATTTTATAGATATAATTTTGAAAACAGAACATATAGTAACAGAGATTGTGACTAGACATATTAGCTTGATTTCTTATACAACTTCAGAATCCTCTTATTTGAAGTCATATTTGATGGTTAAGTTTTGGCATGCACATAAAAATTTAAGAATCAGTGGGAACAAAAACAGCCTGTTCATTACAGGCAGCTAATGTCACATGTTTACTTGATGGAACATCATCAAACATTCATTTTCTATGAAGGCAAACTCTCAGGAAAAGTACGATTTCTTAAAAATAAAAGTTATCTAAATAGTATGGTAGAGATTTGCTCTAAAATCTCAAAAACTCTTCTTCCCTCTATTTCATCAATGTGGATATTCAAATGGATATATCCAGAATTTAACACTGGCACCTTGAATAACATGATTCTGTTGGGTCTTATGATCCACCCAATTTGTAACAGCCTAATTAGCATTTGATACATTTTCAGAGTCTTCTCCTGTTCTAGATTACATACAAATCTAGTAGAAATTTGAGTCAGTTTGTATTTGAACTAAAGAACAGCAGTTACAGACACAAAATGGAATATATAAGCTTGAATAGCTCACTAAGTATGTGTTTTTCACCCCCACCCCCACCCCCACCCCCACATTATGGGCTAGAATAAGCAATTTAACATGCATCTTAGAGGGGAATTCCTCTTCTACCTCATACATCCAAATCTAAAGTTGTTCACTTGTTCCATGCCATCAACATAGTGGACTAGTGTGATACCTTGTGCAATAAACAAGAGATCAAGATCCCTGTTACCAAAGTTACTACATAGAACTAAGTAATTAATATACTCGTGATTTAGGATAGGATGTTGGATAATTACATTTATAAATACAAAAGTAAGCAAAGACAGAGACTAGGGAGTGATGTGACTCTATATATTTCCCAAACTTATTTCAGTGGTGATTTCTTTTACTCCAGTAAGTCTCAACCTCTCAAAACTTAGTGCCACTTACAGCCCAAATGTCAAATATGTAAACTTTTCAGTACATAACTCAGTGAAGCCTCAAAAACTTCCCAGAAAAGTTTGCCTATTAGTCTTATAATTTTCCCACACATTACTTCAATACACACAATTTCTTAACTAAGACATGCTAGATTAATGATTTTAGAGGGTCAACCCTAAATTTAGATAACTTAAAATTTGAAATTAAAATGAGCATGCAGGTATTTTTTTATTCTTTACTATAATATATTCTTATGTTCTTATTAGTATGTACCAAATATGTACTTGTGAGGATTTTTTCTTTATTGGAAATTTGTTTGTGAAAATCTAGCTACAGCCTCATATATAATTATGAATATTCATGAATTATGACTACTGATATATAGACTTTATTTCCTTAAATGTAAATTATAGATATTAAGAATCCTTATTTAATGGATGTCATAAAAATCAAAGGAAAAATAATTTTGTGGTAACTTATCCAGCTACTTCTTTCATAAAAACCATGCCAAAATATAAGTTGGGATAAAACCTCTTTATTTGAGTTTCAGTTTGTAGTCCACCATCACAGAAAGCCAATACTGAAATTCAAACAAGATCTGAATCAGAAACCACATAACGATACTACCTACTGTTTTGCTTACCTGGCTGACTCACCTTATCATCATACACAACTAATGTCCACTGGCCCAGGGAGGGCTATAGAAGCCTTTAATTAGCAGGACCCTTCTATATCACCCCTCAGTGAGGAATATGCCTCACATACATTCCCACAGGACGATTGAATGAGGCAATCTTCCAATGGTGATTTCCTCTTCCTGAATATGCTTAAGTTTGTTTCAAGTTGACACAGCCAATAATTATTATAAAGTTATAAATATTGTGATACATTCTATAAGCATGTACTTTATCTCCCAATAGAAAGCATTGCAATTACTCCCAAATCGAGTATTTTCTGTATTTTGATGGCTTAAATTCCATTAGAAATAATGAAATGATCTCCAAATTACAAATTATGTTTGTTCTCAGATACCAATGTTTGTGATTATAATCTCCTAAGAGCAACAGATAGGAATAATGACTAACAAATACTGATATTATTCCTGTTTCCTTAATATTTTATATTTTAAAGTGATAAATGCTAGATAAATTTATAATGGAAGCCATTGTGCACAATATGCTACAAAGGAAAATTATTCAATTGGGAAATATAATCTTTTATTTCATTATCATAATTTCTTTATAAATGATTTTTAACTCTGTGTAATTATCTATATATTACTTTCTATGTCAACAGCACTTTAAAATATTTTATGAGTGTAAGTGTAAGTTTTATGATTATCTAGAATAACAATAATATTAAAAATTACAATAATATTAAACCAATTAATTAATTAATACATTAGTATATACTTGTAATATTAGCTATTTCTTTAACACTAAAATTTCAAAATTAACCTTTAAATATAATACCAAAAGTGAAGAAACATACATCAAATTGCTATCAATCAAATAGACTATAAAACTAAGAAGGGTAAAAGAATGAAGAGGAAGGTTAAATTAATTAGTACCATGGAAATTATGAAACTGAACTTCATTTCCTTCAGCTTGTTATTGTACTTTGAAAGTATTATGATTTGAATATGTATTACAAGAATATATTAATTTCTTCATATAACATATGTCAAAATAAAGGACTTCTAGGTTTGTTAAAGAAATAAGTTAACATAATTTATTAATAATTATTTTATATTCTTTTACTTTAATTTATTATTTACAACGTATAGACTCTTTCAGCAGCACAAATGAATTTCAGCCAGCCAGCATCCGACACCAGACTGATCTGTTAAATATGGCTTTCAGATATGTTCTCTTTTCAATACTCATATTTTATTATTTTAAATATGAGTGTATCTGCTAGATAATAGTTATTTGGAAAGTTGTTAAATAGTATCCACAATCTAAACATTAAATTGGTAGTAGAACATTTAGCCAATAGGTATGAGTCTCTTATTTCTACCACTGACAATATAAAAAAAATGAAAACCATTACCAAATGCATATGTTCTATATCCAATTTATAGTTATGCAACTCATAGAGTTAAGAAAGACTGAAATTTATTTATTTGAAATTCATCATTAGATATATTACAAAAATTGTTATCTATAGTCATTGAGTCCCACAAATTTAAAGACAGCTTTTATATCCAAATTACATTTATTGACCATTTTTTAAAAACTTATCATATAAAATATAAATAAATAATAAGTTTGCAAATAAAGTTTTAAATATATACACAGTGCACATACTGATTTTTATTTTATTTGTTTATTTACTTTACTTACCGAAGGCATATAGTTACAGCTCTTTTCTCATTCAGCAGGAAAGAACACTAATTAAATGTCTCCTTACAGATTAGGTCCAATTTAGTTAAGTTATTGAATTCTCATTTAATAAAAGAAATCAACTAAATGGAGATATATAGGTTAACAATCACAACATAAAATAATCTACTGCTGATAGAAAGCAAACCCATTCCCAGATAATACTGTACAGGGTAACAAAACAAGAATACAACCTCAGTATTTCATGTATTATTATATGCATAGCATTGTCTTAGCAGAGACTTACACGGTTTGAAAATTTCTCATTAAAATAACACAAGTCTTAGGATAGGATTCAGTATGCAGAGCATTTGCATAGCCTGGCAGAGTGGTATGCAACTCTAACTCAGTTATCATACTGTACAAAGGAAAAGAAAGAAAAAAGAATCCCAGGAAACTTAAGGTGGGATTCCAGCATCAGAACCTGTGGGGTGGTAAACTCTGATAGACAGCCTGGTCCTGGTTGAGTTTAGGCTTAAAACCCTGGTGTCCAAGCAGGAGATTTTCTCCTATAAGGGACAGTAGGTGTTTAGACATGCTCCTTGTGCCCCTGGCTCCTGTCACACAGCTACAGCTCCCCATAGCCCCCTGTAGAGAGGTCTGTGGCCATCAGTCACACTTAGGAGCAGCACCCCAAGTCCTCCCACAGGCAGATAAAGTATCCCCAAAATCTCAGACCAAGCTAATGAGAAGTATCTGCTATCAGACCCAGATCCACCCCAAAACTGTATGTAACAATCCTACCCAGAAGGAATAAAGGTGTGTGAGAGCTACTCTGTTGTCAGAGTGCTTCTCTCATAAGAGCTGTAACATGTAGGAAGAATTCTGCCCTCCCAAAATGTCACCTGAAGCTCCCCTGCCTCCTTCCTGGCTAGCTGGCTTCTTGTAGGCCCAGCCTGGCCTGACTCAGCACAGGCAAAGTGGAGCAGCTGAGAGGGAATGTCAGAGACTAAGATGGAGCCATTTGCACTTGCAGAGGCAGTGCAGATGCCTCCCCCTTCCTGCTCTCACTCTTTTCCCTTTGTCTGAACTCTCTGTACTCACCCAGGCCAGAGATCTCATGGAAAGCCTCCGGTACACAGGCCCACCAGAACCAACACCTAAGTTTGGTTTGTCTATTGATATCTACATATATGCCAGGACACAAGCATATTCTCTCTCTACCTCTTCCTTTCCCTCTCCCTCTCCCTTTTTTTCTCCCTCTCCCTCTCTCCTTCCCTACCTCACTCTCTCTCCCTCCCTCACTCCCTACCTCACTCTCAGCCTCTCCTCCCTTCCTCCCTCCTTCTCTCTCTCTCTCTCTCTCTCTCTCTCTCTTCTCTCTCTCTCTCACACACACACACGTGCACACATACACACTCACACACACAGATATACATATCCATACACACACATATCAAAGAAATGCAACATATATATACACATAAAAATAATCATTCTTAAGAATTGTTCTATTTATATAAATATTCTACATAAGAACCACAGGCCTTCAGACCAAATAAAATTACTTTTAGGTGAGCATAATTTATAGTATGCTGTTGAATCTCAAAGTAAAAGTGTAAAGAGTAAATGAAATCCTGAGTGAATGTGGATTGTAAACATGGGCACAGCTATTCTAAGACCAAGGCCTCAGAATCATTTAAAATTGGCAAAGCCTTTCCATCAAGGACAGACTGAAAACAAACAAACAATAAAACAACAAGAACTAAAGGGAACACCTTTCTCTGGTAGAAGTGTTAGTGCTTAGAAAGAATTGACCTTTTTTTTTTTTTTTAATTAGCATCTGCAACTTTCTCCTCTCGGATGTTTACAGTATGAGATTGCAGTCCTTATGAGACCCCTACGGAGACAAGCTTAAATCCCTCCATTACCTCTGTTGTACACAATAAAAATTGCCTAGATTTACTCTCGGTCTGAGAGTTGGTGCTACCAATATACCAAGAACAATATACCCAGGCCATCTGACCCCAGCTTTCTGGAGTACACCTGTTTGCTTATCTATCCTCATTTCATTTATTCACCTTCCCTTCTCAGGTTTCCAGAAACCACATGCTGTGCAGTGCATTTCACCTTCATCCATAAACTCTAGTATTTGATTATTCTAAGCTAAAGAGAATGCTGGACTTTGTAGCAGCTAGGTGTCAATACTGGGGCTCTGTCAAATTCTTCAATAAGTAAGAAATTAAGGTAATATTCCCTAATACTCTGAAAAAAGAGGTCTGACATCCCATAACAGGCAAAGTAAGGATGAATATACACAGCCATGATGCCTACCATAACATGGAGCCAATCAATGATTTAAGCTTCAGATTTTTTTTTTAATTATGGAAACTGGATCTATCATCAGCTCACCACATGGTTAATTTCTGCTGCTGTGTCTTTGAATGGCTTCTAGCTGGATTTTGATGGTGTCTTGCTGTTGTCTTATAAGTTATCTTTCTTTCTGTACTCAAAGAAGTAGGTGTCTATTTCTTCACCTTCCTGAAGGAACAGCAGTGCAGACTGATTGGAGCCTTGCCATTGTAAATCATTTACTTTTAATCACCTTCATAGTTTTTTTTTTTTTTTTTTTTTTTTACAAATAATGATATGATTAACTTGGGGTTATATATCCAATACATGAAACTGATATGGCGGTGGTAGTTAGAATGAAATTCATTCTAAAACAGTCAATAAATACAGAACTTTCATGCAGGAGAGATAATACAGTGTGTACAGAGCTTCTGGCACAAGTATAAGGACATGAGATTGGCGTGTAAGAAACCATGGTCATACAGGACACAGCTGTAACCACACTACTAGGGTTAATATGCAGCAGAGGACTGCCTTGTCCATCTTCTCCTAGTCTTCCTATCATACAACCTCTCCTCCTATCCCCTCTACCCTTCTCTTCTGAGCAGGGTAAGACATGCCATGCCCCCATATCAGCCAATCTTGGCACATCATGTCACTGCAGGACTAGGTACACACACTCCCTTTAAGGCCAGACAAGGCATTCCTGTCAGGGGAACAGGATTCCCTGCTCCAGTTGTTGCACAATGTTTAACCTCTTAAACAGGCCATTCCCAGCTAATACTGACAGATCATTTCCCTTTAGCTTCTCTTTTACTGTTTTGAAACTTCATCTCCTCCTGTGTGACTATTACATTATCAGTGTCTTCCCAGTGATGAAGTAGCTTACCTTGTCATCAATGTTTTGCTAATCTGAGCTCATCACGTTTGCTTTTTTTGCTCTGCCATTATAATTAATGTTGTAGTTTTATTTGTCCACTTTGTCTATGTGTTGCTGATTTTTTTCCTTGAATAATGTCATACTTGTAAAAAAGTTCATTCTTCTTACTGTTGCCCCAACCTCGTATCTCCCTTATATTCTCACTTGTATCTCCCTTATATCCTTCTGATTCCCCCCTTCCTCTCCACAAGTGATTTTCTCACATTCATTAATGATGGTTTTGTTTTTACTGTTTGTGACCCATTGATTTTGGCCAAGATTATTTGTGTGTCTATGGCTTAGGAATTATGTTTTAAAGTCTAGTGGGTTCATGTTTAGAACTCAAATAAAAACAAAGATATATCTATAAAATATATCCATGACGTACTTCATAGAACTAGTCAATATTTGTCCTACTAAATTAATTTTCTATAAAACTAATATTTCATAATTAACTTATCAATAACTATTAAAGTAACTTTATCTCATGCAATAATAGCTACCAATTATTTTAAGAGACTAAAAATGTGCACAAATATTTTTGAAAATTTCATATTTCTATAGAAATGCAATTTAATACTTCACATTGAAAATATTAATGTAGTTTTAATGTTTGGTTTAGCATCCTTTCTCATTGCTGAGAAATCACATTTACTCTGTCAAAATACCTTTTTATTTGGTCATGATTTTTTTGCTCACTTTTGAAAAAATATTTTTACAAAATATTGTTAGATTTGAAATTAAGTGCTAATGGTGACAATAGTTAATAAATTTCAGTGTTGAACTATTTCCGTGACTTTTAGTTGAAGAGTTTATCAGAATGCACATGAAGAAAAAAAATGATTCAGTATAAATTATAAAGTTTACTAGTTCCACCTAGTGGCAATGCAACAAAAAAATTACAAAAAAATTACTAAAATGATATTAAAATGTTTTTAATAAAGACTTCTAAAATGACTTATATAACATTTAC
>BDUI01001701.1:0-12589 GCA_002335545.1 Apodemus speciosus | reverse complement strand
AGGGAAATGAAATGTAAATAAAGAATATATCCAATAAAAAAAAAAAGAAAAAAAATAAGAGGAATCTGACAGGTGCTTTGCCTCCATTCCCTCTATCAGAAGAATGTTCAAAAAAAAAAAAAAAAAGAAAGAAAGAAAGAAAGAAAACATTCTCTGTGATCCTTACTCAGGAAGGGGCCCCACATCGGGCTCCAGTTGCCCTGGCCTGCCTGCGGGGGTTTCAACAGGAGACCCTAGGAGAGAAGGGCAGAGAAACAGGGACAGGGGATGCAAAGAAGGAGGCCAAGACCAACTTGTTCAAGGCCCCAAAACCTGTATTTTCTCAGGGAACTTATATAGGCAAGGGAAGAAGTGAGCAAGTGGGATTTTCCACGTAGCCCACGCATTCTTCTTCTGGGAGGGCACAGTGACCATTGACAACCCGATCTCTCCAAGGTCTGTAGCTGAGGAGAAGTCAAAACCTAAGTCTATCTTTAAAATGAACTCTAAACATAAAGTAAGTTCAGTTTGGCTCCTGGCAGCCATGTGTTGAATGCAATGGATTGTTTGCTTTTATAGCTCATGATGATACTACTCAGCATTGAATAAACTTGTTCAGTTCTATATAATCTCATTTTTATCAATGAAATACCTACATTTAGGTAACATAAAATGATAATATTTTAAATGTACTTATAATTAACATTTCCTCACATTTTCTTTGAGGGCCAGATACATTTTCAACACAGACAAATTTTAGTTTAATTAAAACAAACATAAAGAGATTCAGCTAAAATACATTAAATAAACTGGTAAGATTATACAGTGTTAGTGGCAAGCAGCTCATAGTAGATACAGATGAGATGGTGTTGAATGACCCCTTCATTCATGATTATCTCAGTTATTAACAGATAAAAGTGACAACAAATAATGGTAATGACCAAACTAGTGTCAGTATCTTATCAAAAGCCTTGCTTGAACTCTTTTAAACATTCATCCCTATATGAAATTGCTTTTTTAAGTAACATAACAGTATATAATATTAAAGGATGATCAGCTGTTCTTTTGGTTTACTTTTATTTTACATATAATATACAAAATTTTGAAGCATCATTACCAAAGATGAGGAAATGTAATGTATCAATATATTATTTTATATTTATAGGTTGTTAAAAGAGTAGCAATTACAGCATGCAGATATATATGAATTACATTTGTATTTATGGGATATTTAAATTGAAAATCTTTTGAAATAGCTATGAACCAGTTTTATATCTTCTTTGATATTTGGTAGTAAAGAAAGGGAAACTTCTGTACCATAAGAAAGCATGGATAAACCTTGTCTAATCTACACTTTATCAAATAAGCAAGTCATAGAATACAAACACACCTTTCCAATTACATTATAACAATAGTACTTTTAAACCCCTAAACAAAACAGGAGAGCAGTTTCCAGTGACAAGGGGAAATTAGAAACATCTAATCGATGAACAACATCAATAGCATATTTATCTGTTACATTGTATCTTTTCTATCATACTGTTCAAAATATATTATGACTAGAGATTGGGATATTAGTTAGCAATTAGGAACATTGTCTGTTCTGATTTAAATCTCAAAATCCATATGTCAAATATTAACATTCCTTAACCCCAGTTTTAGGGATCTGATGCACCTTTGTAGCCTATGTGAGCACCAGGAACACACTTGGTGCACAGAACACCTGTATACATTATAGTAAATCTGTTGACACAGATGAGCTTCTTTTGTGTTGCCATATTAAAATGCCTAATAATAAGAATGGGTGTCTCTCTGATTCCTTTACCTAGCTTCTCATGGGATATTTTTCCCCATAGGTTTACTTTATCCACTCTTATATGAGGCTTTATGTCTAGTCTTATTGCATTTTTAATGCATTGTTTGGTATATATCTCGGGGGATGCTCTTTTCTGAAGGGAAAAAGAGAAGAAGTAAATATGGGAGTGAGGCAAGGTAGGGAGGGTCATGAGAATAGGGAGGGAAGTTAGGATGCAGTCAGGATGTATTTGTAGGAGAGAAGAATAATTTTTTAAAAATTAAAAATAAATAAAAATTCAAGTGACAGTGCATTTTATGGAGGACATGGAGAAAGGGGAACACTCCTCTATTTCTGGTAGGATGGGATTGCAAAATTGAACGACCACTCCGGAAGTCAATCTGGTGTTTTCCCAGAAAATTAGAAATATTTCTCCATTAAGATCCAACTATACAGCTCCTAGGCACATACCCAAAGGATGCTCTACTGTACTTCAAAGATAAATATTTCACTATGTTCACAACAGCTTCATTTGTGATAACCTGAAACAGGAAACAACGAAGATGTCCCTTAATTAAAGAATGGATAGAGGAAATGTGGTTCATTTGCACAAGGGAATACTATTCATGTATTTAAAACAAGGACATTATGAATTTTGCAGGCAAATGATGGACCTAGAAAATATCAGGAGTGAGATAACCTAGACCCAAAAGTGCATGCATGGAATATACTCACTGATAATTGGGTATTAGCCATAAGGTACAGGATACACCCCACAGACCCAAAGAAGCTAAATGAGAAGGAAGATCCAAGGATGCTTGAATCTCACTTAGAGTAAGGAAAGGAATAGTCAAAGGAAGCAGAGGGAGGGAAGAAACTGGGTGGGAGAGTAAATTGGGATTGGAATGGGGCATTAGGATCAGGCATGGAGAGAGACATAGCCAAAGTGCTTGAAGAATGAATGGAAATCTGCATCTGCGGGGGTGGCAGGAATCTCTAGGAAGTGCCAGACTCTTGGGATTAGGAGGCTCCCAGTAGTCAATGCAGGTAGCCAGAACTGAGATACACAGCAGTGGAATATAGAACGTGAAGAGGTCACCTCCCTCCCATAACCAGGAAGGATGCCAGGGGAGGAAAAAAAACACCAACCCACTTCCAAATTTTTAACCCAAAATTTGGCCTGTCTAAAGGAGATGCAGGGACAAAGATGGAACAGAGACTGAGAGAATGGTCAACCAATAACTGGCCCAACCTGAGATCCATCTCATGAGAAAGCATCAATTCCTGACACTATTCGTTGTACTCTGTTATGCTTGAAGTCAGGAACCTAGCAAAGCTGTCCTCAGGAAGGTGCCACCCAGTATGTGACTGAAACAGATGCAGATACCCACAGCTGAATCTTGGATGGCGCTCTGGGACTCTCATGGAAGAGCTGGGTGAAGAATCTCAGGCCCTGAAGAGGATAAGAACTCCATAGTAAGAGAACAACAAAGTCAACTAACCTTGACCCTTGGGGACTCTCAGAGACTGAGTAAACAAACAGAGAGCATGCACAGGCTAGATCAAAGCATCCAGCATATATGTAGCAGATCTGAAGTTCAGTTTTCATGTGGGTCCACCAACAATTCAAGTGAGGCCTTTCCCATTGGAATACATTCCTCAACACAGCTGCCATGCCTGGCCTCATTTGGAGAGGATTCACCTAACCCTGAAGAGACTTAATGTAGGATTGGAGGTAGGGGGTTGGGATATTAGGGTTGGGGGATAGCTATTGATGCCCCACCCTCTCAGAGCAGAAGGGAAGGGGTTGGTAAGGACTCTGGGAGGAAGGGGCTGAGAGAGTGTGGCCTTAATTGGGATATAATACATACATACATACATACATACATACATACATACATACATACATACGTACATACATACATACGTTATAAAACAAGACAAAACTAAAGATGAGAATTTTTATGCATAGTAGATTTATGCATAATAGATTCACTTTTTAAAAAAATTACTATCTGATGAATCCCCAGGTAGGGCAGTCTCTGGGTGGCCTTTAATTCACTACTATGGATGACAAGAATTCTGTACCAAAATGAGCATGCCATGATTGTCTCCAGAGGAGCCCTGCCAGAACCTTACAAACACAGAGGCAGATGCTAGCAGCCAACTATTGGACTGGGCATGGGGTCCCCAATGGAGGAGCTGGAGGATGGTCCAGAGGAACTGAAGGAGCTTACAGTCCCATGGGAAGAACAATGATTTCAGCCACCCAGACATCCCAGGATTCCCAGGGACTGAACGATCAACCAAGGGCCACACATGGTTCCAGCCAAAAATGTGGCAGAGGAAGGCCTTGTTGGGCATCAATGGGAGTAATGGTCCTTGGTCAGGTAAAGGCTCAACAGAGGCTCCAACACAGGGAATCCGAGGGTGAGGGGAGGAGGGAGTGTGTTAGGTGGAGAGGCATATACTTCGAAGCAGAGGGAAGGAGGAAGGGGAAGGTTTGGAACTCTTAGGGGAGGGGGAATTCAGGAAAGGTTTTACCATTGGCACTGTAAATGAAGACGATATTCAATAAAAAATATTACTATCTGAGATTTCTGATGGTTAAGTTTCTAGAGGTCTTGTTTCTCATATGCTTTAACAATGCATTTATCCTACAGTAGCATTATTATGTGAGTGTACAAAATTATATCCATTAGTTTTGAAATTAAGATGATTATTAAACATATATTTTGCATTTATCTATTTACTTATGATTTTACATGATTTTTTTTACCTTGATTTTACTTCACAAAATCGGGAACATAAAATAAGAAATTTCTATTTTAGACTATTACTTCTTCCTATACCTCAAAGGGGATAAATGCTTGTTTTGAAATTAGATAAAGAGAAATTGGGTTTTAAACTTATAGAATATCCCTAACTAGTTTAAATATAATAAAATAAAGTATTTTTAAAAACACAGATACCAAGTTCTCTTTTCTACAAATACAAAATATTTCAGATGTTAGAAAAATCAATTATTGGGGAGAGTCTATTTTTAAATGAATTCCACACTTTATCTTACTGAAAGTTCTCTGAAAGAAGTTAATTTACTCTCAAAAACGAATGGACCTACAGAAAATCCTAGTACAAGGAGGGATAGTAATCATTTGGTATGAGCATCAGCATAACTAAAAGAAAGATACAACTGCATTAGTGAATCAGCTAAGAATGTGATTTGTGAATTGTAGGCACATTTGAATCTGA
This sequence comes from Apodemus speciosus, assembly GCA_002335545.1. NCBI lineage: Eukaryota > Metazoa > Chordata > Mammalia > Rodentia > Muridae > Apodemus > Apodemus speciosus. The sequence goes on along the minus strand of BDUI01001701.1, from coordinate 7,563 downwards.
CAATAATTTAAAAATTTCTCCCAAAATAAAGTCAGTAAATTGTTCATTCTATCTGAGTGATATAAGGAGCAGTTTTCAAAGAGACATTAATTGTCCAAATTGAATATAAGTGAAAATGGTAACTTAGTGTGGCTTTAAGTAAGATTAAGAAATTATTCAATAATGATTTTTTTCTTTTTTTCTTGGATATTTTCTTTACTTCCATTCCAAATATTATCCTCTTTCCTGGATTCCCTCCCCGGGAGCCTCCTATCCAATTCTCCATCCACCTGCTTCAATGAGGGGTCTACCCCATCCACCTCCTCCCACCTCCCAGCCCTGGCATCCCCTACACTGGGCCATCTGGCCTTCCCAGGACCAAGAGCCTCTCCTCCCATTGATGTCTGACAAGGCCATCCTCTGCTACATATGCAACTGGAGCCATGGGTCTCGCCTGTATAGTCTTTGGTTGGTGGGTTAGTCCCTGGGAGCTCTGGGAGATCTGGTTGGTTCATATTGCTCTTCATGCAACAACTTGGACCTTTAGTTTTATTTTCGTCATATTAAATATAATAACTTTTTAAATCTTTTATTTATTTATATATTTCCCTCCCAGTCCACTCTCTGACTTTTCCACATCCCATGCCTCCTCCCTGCCCCCTATCTTCATGAGTATGTCCCCATGCCCCACTTCAACCCCACCAGACTTCTAAACTCCCTTGGACTTTCAGTCTCTTGAGGGTTAGGTGCATCTTCTATGACTAAACCCTGCTGTATATGTGTTGGGAGTCTCATATTAGCTGATTTATGCTGTCTAGCTGGTGGTTAAACAGAGATCTCAGGGGTCCAGCTTAATTGAGACTGCTGGTCCTCCTACATTGTCGCCTTCCTCCTCAGCTTCTTCTAGCTTTTCCCTAATTCAACCACAGGGGTCAGCAGCTTCTACTGACTCTTTCAGCTGTCTGCTTGGCATTGTTGCTAATTATTTTCAGTTTCATAATGTTACTACTATCATTTAGTAGTTTTATGCATTAAAATATACATGAATTATTAATCAAAGAAATAATGCCATTTTATTCTTTCCATATGATTATCTTCTGGAACAGTGCTGGCAGGACACCTTCACATCACTACTAATAAGTTTATGTGTATATCATTGACATATTTGCAGTATATTATAATTTATTTTCTTTTATAATGACTTATAATATTTGCCTTTTCTTAGATGCAAAAGGTTGGGGTTCTTAATTGTAATAGAACTATAGATTGTATTGCTTTAAGTTTTATAACTAATTTAAAATAGCTTTAGTAACTCAATAACTTCTACGTAGTTATTAAATTAATTAATTACATATGATTAAATATGTATGCATATCTGTATAATTATTTAAAAATGGGCTTGTGAATGTGTCATATGAGATATGTATGTATGTGGAACTGAATTTTTTCAAAAGAATGGGTTCATGAAAATACTGTATGATTATATTATAAACAAAGGAAATCAGTGAGATAAAACATCATCTCTTTATGATTAAATTTCTGAAAAATTATATACTAGGAATATATAAAATAAGTATGAGGAATGAGATTAAAATCAGAGGCAAGATGAATAATTTTCTCTTTTATTAGTATGTATATATGTATATGTACATATATGCATATGTAAGTGTATATATAAGATACATATATGTATATAAGATATATCCTTACCTTGGAAATATATGCATATGTAATAGATCTACATTACAAATATGCATGCATGGGCATTGACATTAAAAGTGCTTCAAACTTACTAATATTGATAGGACTATTCATGTGACTTTATACAAGGTATCTAGGTCTATCCTGCACACTTAAAGGAATATTTAGATTTATATAAAAATATATGACATTAATCAACATGAGGATTTACATTCTTTCTAGATATGCTTCACATTGTTTGTATGCTTGTGTCTGTGTTTGCTTATCATATCTATGCTATTACTTAAGGTTTATTCCTCAGTCTCTGAACCTTAATATAATAGATCTTTATGAGTTCCTTATTCTTCCCATTGCATAATAGCCAAATGATAAATACCTTAATTCTACAAACTCAGTGTATAAAAGCAAGTGAGCATAATATGTATGTGTGCATTATTTTTCAAGCAAAATTTAACACTGAAATACATGTTGGAGATTTGTGGTTTCAATAACATGATTCTTTTGTATTTTGTGGTATGTAAGTACAGCATATAATTATTCTTGGGGTTTTTACTAAATATATTTTGGGAAAAATATAAGGGGTTCATTGGCTATTTCATACCAAAAAGGTAATCACATTAAAGAGAATACTTCTTTATTTATTAATTGAGCATCAGCAATAATATACGAAATAAAAGTCCAGTAATATATTTGTAAATGTAGATAGATAGGAAAGGGTTATAAATAAATGAGTACACTCCTGGGCATATACCCAGAAGATTTCCCAGCATGCAATAAGGATACATGCTCCACTATGTTCATAGCAGCCTTATTTATAATAGCCAGAAATTGGAAAGAACCCAGATGTTCCTCAACAGAGGAATGGATACAAAAMATGTGGTATATATACACAATGGAGTACTATTCAGCCATTAGAAACAATGAATTCATGAAATTCTTAGAGAAATGGATGGAGCTGGAGAGCATCATACTAAGTGAAGTAACCCAGTCTCAAAAGAATACCCAWGGYATGCACTCACTGATAAGTGGATATTAGCCTAGAATCTTGGAACACCAAAGACACAATCCACCTACCAAATGATGTCCGACAAGAAGGAAAGAGTGGACAGTGGTTCTGGAAAGGCTCAATGCATCAGTGTAGGGGAATACCAGGACAGGGAAGTGGGAAGGGGTGGATGGGGGAACAGGGGGAGGGAAAAGGACATGTGGGTCATTTGGGGGGCAGGGAACCAGGATAAGGGAAATGAAATGTAAATAAAGAATATATCCAAATTAATTAATTAAGTAAGTATAATTTACCAGTTTTCACCACTCAAAATACATTGAATAATGAAGCATCAGGATCATAAAATGAAGTATATGTCTCAAATATAATTCATAGACAAATACCAATGATGTATGGTTTTCCTACATTAAATCAGAGTTGGATGCACAAACATTCCCTAGAGCTGAAAGGAGATGTGAATACAAGCTCCCAATCCACTCTGAGAACGTGTTCCCAATTGATAATGACTTTCAAAAGAAAAATTAATCTTCTCTAAAAGTCTCATTGTGGATACAAACCACTCTTAAGGATGGGTTCCAGACCAAGTAGTACATGGCCACAGGGAAAATAATCAGTTTTTTTCTGGTCTCATATTTTAAGGGATTTATATCATTTATTTATCACATTCATACTATTCTTTTCTGCTAAGCAGCTAGCTACAAATACTCAGTTTCAAACATCCAAATTTCTCAGAGTCCAGTGGAGAATCCTCTCTCATACCTTTCTCCCAGAGTTCACTCCCCTCTCTGTCCTTCTCTCTCTCCTTCTCTGTCTCTTTGGAAGTCTCACAAATCTAATCTTGGCTGCTAGATATTTATTATCTAGTGTTAGGTTTCCACACACTCCACAATAGCTTATCCCTGCAATGCTGCTATATCCTGAGTCAATTTTTGTGAATGAGTGTAATTTATTTTATATGCTACACTATCTCTTCCCTTCAATAAATCTGATTAAATAAACAGAGATACCAAAAGAATTTTAAAATGCATATAACAAGCAAAAATAGAACAATAATAAAATGCCTTTGTACTGAAAAATGTCCATGTCCAGAAAAATTCACTCACGAAGCTTCTCATATGTGTAGAAAAATTAGAACAAGCAGTTCCCAAACTTTTCCAAATATGGTATAAACAATAACAAGCCTGTTTTAAAAAGGCAATATGACCTGCATAGTAAAACTAGATAAGGATAATATCACACATAGAGCTATATAGGTAAGTCACTGGGGAATTTATGTACCAATGTTTAATGAAATACTTAGAATTGATCATTTGTTTCTAAATTACATCTTCTATATATAATTGATTCTAAGCATGGGTGTACTAGTATATCTTTTGATTTCTTTGGGTACTTTTGTTCATTTTACTGATATTGCAATTTCTATTTAAATTACATAGGCACATTTATCATATTCTGTATGTGACCACAGGGTTTATCATCTTGTGTGTTCTATAATTCCCTTCATATTTTATTATAAAATGATTATAATTAGTTTAAAATGAGGTAGTTTATTTTCAAATTAATATGACTGTAATGCCTTATATAATTTGCTTACAGTGAGGTGATTTGTGATATACAGGATAGATACTGACATCTAGTTTTGTAGCATTTTGCTTAAAACTTTTATCAATATGAGTCTGTTGGTACAGCCTTTTATGTCTTTTATTGAAGAAGATATCATCTACAAAAAAGTATAAAGGAAGTAGTTCATTTCCTCTGTGTTTGTTTTACTTGTTTCTCTTGACTTATGACTTTGGCAAATATTTTCAGCAGTGTCTACAACAAGAGTGAAGAGTTTGCCACTATGTCCTTCCCAATGTTCGGAAACATGCTTGTATTTTCTCCTTTCAGTATAATGTTGATGGATCTCAGTTTAAATTATAGCCTTTACTATGTTGAAGTATGCATGTATATTTGCAGTTTTTTCAGATTTTTATATGTAAAAAAAAGACTGATATTTTTGATACCATTGTTTGATGATCAACTGCTCCCGAGCATGAGACATTCCCTGAGCTGGTTGATATACCTCATTTTACACCATTGAAGAAAGCAGATTTTCTCTCTCCCTGTATGTATAAATAATAGTTCAGTTGTTAATCTACTCTAAGGGTAGGCTTATATTCATTTATTAATTAATTCATTCACATAAAATATAATAAAATAAGAAAATTCTTAAAAGCCCCTTAGCATAGGCCAACAGAAGGAAGAGTCCAAGAGATAACTTTGACAAGATTCAAAGACCCTGTGATTCACACAATCAGGAATCCCATTAAAACACTAGGTTGGAAGTTATATGTGTCCATACTCTACAGGCCCTAAACATGATACTTCAGATTCTGAGAATATATACGAACTTTATTCATGCTGATTCAGAGGGACTTCTTTTCTAAAGGTCCTCAGTCCTCTCTGGCACTTACACTCTTTCTGCTTCATCTTCTATAGGATAGACTAATATTATTTCTTTTATGGTTATTACTAATCAGTCTGATGCAAATCTACAATCAATATAACCAAGTTGAACAAAAAAAAAAAAAGAGCACAGGAAACTTTAATGTTGGAGCCAAAAATGAAGGAGATAAGAAGCCAATGAAGAATGGGATGAAAGGATGTTAGACTTTCAACTCATGAAAGGGAATCTTATGCTACAAAACAAAGAAAAAGAAACTTAAGGAAATGTAATTCAGGGAAAGACTAGATTCCTTCCCAAGAAGTCTGCTGAACTTGACAGTATAGATCGCATGGCTCTGACTTTAGAATCATGAAGAATATGGAATTTAAAAACTGGTGAACTATTCTTCTGATGCTAATGAAAGAACTGAGAGCAGAAGTGTGGCTGAGGAGCCGTCGCTAGAAGCTCACTCAGAGACAACATTTAGTGAAGTTGTGGTAATGAAACCTGGATTTTGTCGTAAACCCCAAGATGTTGGATGTGTCAGATGCCTTTGTTGTCTTCCAAGGAGAAGTATAGATAGAAGGGAAAGCACACACAGAGAGAAGTGTGTTTTAGTCAATAAAGCTAGAACCAATCAAGTACACATGAAAGGATTCATGGCTCCAGCCACATATGTAGCAGAGGATGGCCTTGTCAGGAATCAAGGAAAGGAGAAGTCCTTGGTCCTGTGAAGGCTCTATGCCCCAGTTTCAGGGAATTCGAGGGTAGGAGGTGGGTATGTTGGTGGGGGGAACACCCTTATAGAAGCAGAGGGAGGAGGGATAGGATGGGAATTTCTGGGGGTGGTGGGTGGAGCCAGGAAAGGGATGACATTTGAATTTTAAATAAAGAAAATATCCAATTAAAACACTGCTAGAAGAAGAGAGGCATCTAAATCCTTTGTCTTCAAATAACTAAAACACTTGAGATTTCTCTACTGTGTTTTGGTTTCGGTTTTGATTGTTTTTTCATGTAGTGTTGTGGCTTGTGGTCTTTCTTTCAGTTCCTCATGTATATTGCTTTGTCATGGTTTATCTCTTGCTTCTGAAGTTATGTTCCTTAGACAATGAGTGAGGCTTCTGAGATTGCTATGAGATACAATGTTTCCACAAACTCCCTGATTCCCATGGTTTTTACACTAACTTTAGACTTCCTACTCAATGTTTCATGTAGTTGCTTTGTAGATGTATCTAGATTTTGCAAAATGCTAAATTTTGATTGTTTTTAGTCTTTGCTAATGGGCTTTTTTTTCTGTTGCAAACACAATATTCAATAGTAAGGGGAGAATATTACACTTATCTGTGGGAAAAGGACAAATATTTAGAATGTAGTTTTGTATTATTTGGTTTATTAAAGTGATGATTAAAGGTCAAGATTAATGACTCCACTAGCCTAGTTGGGAACCTACTGGGTTTCAAGTACCAGACATGAATTTATTCTTGTTGTGCTGGTCTAAAGTACAATTACAGAATTGTAAGTTGGTGCCAATGACCAACTCATTGCCCTGCACTGCTGGGCACTCAAGGTTATCATATGATGATAGCCATTGTCTTCGTCCAGAGGCTTCATAGTTGTATAGGATTCTTGGTCACTTCACTTTTCTGGATTCTTACTTAGATATTACCTTCTGCCCATGAAAGGTAGTCTTAAAGGAACAGACATTCAAATCAGTTTCATCTCAGTGGCCTCTAGGCCCTCACACTGAAGTACATGGTGATTTTTGCTGTAGAGACTTACCTTCCTCCTCTGGGTTTGGGGCATGGCAAAAGCAATAGCAATAGGTTGTACATTTGAGAAGTCTTTAGGACAACCCTGACAAACAGCTCAGAAGATTGCTTCTTATGTTTCATATTCGGGTCTTAGATAATCCTTGGATCATGGAGAATTGTTGTCTTAGAATTTTTTTTTTTAGATATTTGCTTTATTTACATTTCTTTTTTGTTTATTATTATTTTTATTATTATTATTATTATTTTCTATATTGTTTGTTTACATTCCAAAGGCTTTCCCTTTTCCCAGTTCCCCCCTCACCATATGTCCCATAAGTCCTCTTTCCTCCGCCCAGTCCCCAATCACACCCCCCCACCAACCATTTCTCTGTTCTGATACTCTCCTACAAAACGGGATCCAGTCTTTTCAAGATCAGGGTCTTCTCCTTCCTTCTTTATCTTTTTTTTAATGTCTTCAAAATTTTATTTTTTTTCCAATTAATTTTTAATTGGATATATTCTTTATTTACATTTCATTTCACTTTTTCCTGGTTTCCCCGCTCCCCCCAATGTCCCATATGTCTTTTAACCTCTCCTCCCCCCCCATCCCCCTATTCACCCCTTCCCACATCCCTGTTTTTGTATTCTCCTACACTGCTGCAATGGGTCTTTCCAGAACCTGGGTCCAGTCTTTCCTT
>BDUI01001700.1:111118-125836 GCA_002335545.1 Apodemus speciosus | reverse complement strand
TGTGTGTGTGTGTGTGTGTGTGTGTGTGTGTGTCTGTCTGTCTGTCTGTCTGTCTGTCTGTCTACACATGGCTGAGTTAGCAGAGTGCTGGCCTACCATCCCCAGCACTTCACAGGTTGAAGCAGGAGGATCAAAAGCTGCAAGTTTGGGGGCTGGAGAGACGGCCCAGTCGTTAAGAGCAGTGGCTGCTCTTCCAGAGGGCTAAGGTTCAATTTCCAGCACCCACATAGTAGCTCACAACTCTGTAACTCCAGTTCCAGGGGGAATCTAGCGCCCTCTTCTGGCCTCTATTGGCACTGCATGCGCATGATGCACAGACATTCATGTAGGCAAAAATACACATTAAAAATAATTAATAAAACCTTTTTTAGAGAAAGAATGAAGGAAAGAAAGCCTCCAGCCCTCAGCTGCTCTGCAGAAAAGGGTCCTAGCTCTCTAYTCTGCCCTGGATTTTCTGATCACAGATGCCAGGACAAACTTCCTTAGATACAGGAGCCCTCTGAGAGCCATCCCTGTGCACAGACATCTGATGGAAAGCAGTTCCCAGAAGGCATTCTGCTCCCATTTCAAGGTCGCCTTCCTTGGCAGGACCTTCCAAGTGGATGCAGGCCGTGGTGTTTTACAACCCTGCTTTCCAAACAGCAAATTCAGGGGKTGTGGGACAGGACTCAGACTCTCCCGTCCCACTGGGACCCACATACAGAGCATCTCAAGTGAGAGGAGTTAGTGACCTTGTCGTGGAGCCTCTGGAGACAGCAGCTCCATCCAACTCCAGTGTTGGCAAACAGCAGGTGCGGTGTCTCCGTCAGATGCGCTGGAAGAGTTCTGGCTAGGAGTGGCTTTGGTAAGCAATATGTCAGGGGAACGCTGATTGAACAGAAAGTGGTGGCTGGTGGCCTTCTGGGAGTGTCACTATTGTTGCCTCCCAAGCCACCCCCACATACACACCCTGACAGGGAGCTGTGTCAGGCCAGGGAGGAACGTGGGTGGTGGCGTTTACGCAGCACTTTCTTCTTGCTGTTCTCCACAGGAAGGTGTCCCTTGGTCACTGGGATCAGTGCTGCTTGGAACTGAAAGGGCCTGAAAACTGGATGCACAGGGATCTAGGCTCAGTCAACAAGCCTCAACCTAAGCAATAGGGATCCAGGGAACGATACATCCCAGCATTCACTTGTGACTGCATTGCCATATGCAACCTAGCAGAGGGAGCAAGGAAAACTTCAAAAGGGACACCTGAGCGTGGCAGGCAATGACATCTAGGCTCACTTGGGACAGGGTCTATATCTCTAAACTTACCTATGTCTGGCCACTCACTTGGGCCGGGGTAAAGGACTATCTGGTCTACCACTTTCTTCCTGAAAGACCTCTGGGTCTCTCCAAGTGCTTCCAACTACAAATAACCCAGCCCATGAGAATCCTAGGGAAATACAATGTGTCCCCTACAAGATGTCTGTGGGTCTGGCAGCTCTAGRSGTCAGGTGGCTAGGAATACAGCCATCCAGGGGTCTCGTCGCCCTCCTGGAAAGCAGCTAAYCGGAGGACTGAGGCTGAGTCAACCGGTTGCTAGCAGGCAGGGGTGGGACCTCCTTGGAGAAGCCTGGGGTGGAGTGGATGTTGGGTGTCCATGCACCAGCGCCTGCTTCATGTGCCTGTCTTTCCAAATAAGAATGCCGCACAGGAAGTATTATGTGGGRTTATCGATAACAACAGTGAAACATGGAAGACATGAAGTTGGGAGGGGGATGAGGTGTGAGCACTAGGGGGCTGGGAGCACTATGAGGAAGGGGAGCACTATGAGGAAGGGGAGCACTTGGGTGGGAGCACTGTGGGGTGGGAGCACTATGAGGAAGGGGAGCACTTGGGTGGGAGCACTGTGGGGTGGGAGCACTATGGGGCAGTGGAGCAGTATGGGGTAGGAGCACTATGAGGAAGTAGAAGGGAATGATGGTGGATATGACCAAAATACATGGTATAAATTTATGAGAATTTCAAAGAATAAATAAAAACACTAAAAAAGAGAAGAAAAGAATGCCATACGGTCCCAGGACACACACCCTTCCTTGGTGAAGATTTCTAACATGACTCTGTGTCATTCTCTTACACTGCATCACTTGTAGAATTCATCAACCCATACATGAAACGCAAAGGATCCGTTCTACCTCACTGGAGGTTGTGTGTACAAACACTTTTTTTCCCTAAGCTTTCTGCTCACATTATCATTTCTTAAAGTCCAAGGCACTCAGCCCATGGCCCCATTCCGCCCTTAATAAGACATACATCCCTATCTTTGCMTTAGGATGTTGCTTCTTCTAGGTCAAGCCCCTTATCCCTAGTCAAGCCATATTGTGACCCGTTTCTGATATCAAGGTGCGTCTTTACAGGGTTTCTCTGTGTAGTCCTGGCTGGCTTAGAACTCTGTAGAGCTGTCTGGTCTCAACCTCATGAGATTCGCCTGCCTCTGCCCCCCAAGTGCTGGGATTAAAGGCGTGGCCACCACCCTGCCTGGTAAAAAGGTGAATACAAAGGGGCCGAAGCCTCCCTGAGGGCTGGCCGTGATCCTGAGGATGAAGCTTTAGGACTACAACGCCATCTGCAGGGGAACGGAAGCTAGATGCAAAGTCAGGGACCGCTGGTCATTGCTGAGGCCACTGGGGACTCTTGGGACCTCCAACCCTGCTTCTCTTATGCCTCAGAGGCTCACAGGAAGATCCCTCCAAAGGGCACAGAATGTCCCCTTCTCCAAAGCTCCAGGCACTGCTTCCTTGGTAAAAGCCCTAGAACAGTGTGTGTGTGTGTGTGTGTGTGTGTGTGNGAACTCACTCTGTAGACCAGGGTGGCCTCGAACTCAGAAATCCTCCTGCCCCTGCCTCCCAGAGTGCTGGGATTACAGGCGTGTGCTACCACCTCCCGGCTGCATGAACTAATTATAATAATGTACTGGATGTGACAGTCTCCTATAGTCCAGCCTGATCAGTATGTGGCCAAGGATAAACTTGAACTCATGAACCTTTTGTCCGTCAGTCTCTCTCTGCCTGTCTGTCTCTTTGTGTCCCAAGTGCTGGCCTTACAGATATGTGCCTCCCTGCCTGTTTTCCAYGGGGCTGGCTGTGGGACCCAGGGCTTTGTGTATGCTGGGTCAGCACTTACCTAGTGAGCTAACAGCCCYACCCCTTCCCTCCACTTTCTTTTCCTTTTTTGAAAATAATTTTTTATTTTCTTAGAAAGACTATCTTATATAGATAGTTTAGGCTGGCTTTGCTCGGAGCTGAGGATGAACTTTTGACTCCTGATCTTCTACTTCCTGGAGTCACAATGCCTGGCTCTGTCTAGTCTTCCAAGTGAACTCAACTGTGTGGACATTTTCTCAGATTCAGCCTTTGTCCACAGTCCTATTAAATAAGACTAGAGTGAGCACTGCAGCTCAGTGCAGACAGGCCGCCAATCAGTCCCTGCTGAATGCCTTGCAGGTTGCTGCTGATGAGAAGCATGTTCAGCATTAACCCCCTGGAGAACCTGAAGGTGTACATCAGCAGCCGGCCGCCGTTGGTGGTTTTTATGATCAGCGTCAGCGCCATGGCCATCGCCTTCCTCACCCTGGGCTATTTCTTCAAGATCAAGGAGATTAAGTCCCCAGAAATGGCTGAGGTCAGTATGTTCCGAATGTCTCCTTGTGCTGGATGGACCTTGTAGAGGAGTGGATGGAGGACTGCTCTTTTTATATCTGAGGTCTCACTCTACTGCAGGCTGTGTGCTGACCAGGAACCTGACGTGATCTTCCTGTCTCAGCTCTGAATGCTGGGATTATGTGTTGTGTATAGCCACATCTGGACAGTTCTTTCTGAGACAGGTTTCCTGAATCCCAAGCTGACCTTGAACTCCATATCCTCTTGGCTCTGCTATTCAAGGGCACACAGATAGTAGATAGGTCAGCAAAAGATACATATTTAAGTAGAATTGCCTGGCTTTTTTCCTGTGACTGGCTAGGGAATGCCTAGTTGTTTTAAGTAATACTGTCAGTTTTATGTAGACTATTTGAGTAGAGAAACATGCATTTGGGAGAGTGTATGTATAAAACAAACACTGCGTATGGTGGTGCACTCCTGTGATCCCAGCACTGGGGAGACTGAAGCAGGAGTGTGAGTTCAAAGCTATCCTGGGTCCTATAGTAAGAGCATGTTTCAAAAGCGTCTGAAGAGAGAGTGTTGAGTGGGCATGGAGAAGAGGAACAGGGAGAGCTATGGATAATGACATGGGTGTCATGATGATGCCGTGACGAACACACAGCCTTATGTGCTAACCTAAAACATTGAGTAAGAGTCTTAGATCCTAAAGAGAAGTAAAGGACACTTATTTCCAGTATAGTTCTTTTTCTTTATTATATTTCTAATTGGTTTATTACTTATTTACATAGTCTCACTATGCAGCCCTGTTGTTCCGATACGCAACAGATCAGGCTGACTTCTGGCTCCTAAGTGCTGGGATTAAATGTTTGCACCACCATGCATTTTGTGTGTGTGTGTGTGTATGTATTTAAATATATATGCATGTTTTGCCTGCATGTGAGTCTGTGTACTCATGCATGCAGTGTCCTTAGAGGCCAGAAGAAGGTGTTGGATTCCCTGTAGTTGGAGTTACGAGCTTTCAGGCATACATGTGGTGCATAGCCATACATGTAGACAAACATCCATATGTTATATAAATATATAACTCTCAAAACAAAACAAAAACAAGTTATCAAATAAATGAGAAGTAGTGATTTTAATGTGTTACCACTTTTGTTCAAACAGGATATAAAATAAATGAGAATTAGTGATTTTAATGTGTTACCACTTTTGTTCAAGATCCTCTGCCTCCTTTTTTCCTTCAAAGCAGGGTTTCTCTGTGTAGCCCTGGCTGTGCTGGAACTCACTCTGTAGACCAGACAGGCCTTGAACTCAGAGATCCACTGCCTCTGACCAACTTATTTATTTATTTTTTAATTTTTAGTGTCTGTGAGTGTTTGCCTGGATGTAAATATGTGCACCATGTGCTCAAGGAGCACAAAGAGATACCGGATACTCTGACACTGGAGTTACAGATGGTTTTGAGCCACCGCCTGGGTGCTAGGAACCGTTTGGTTTCCCTTTAAGAGTAGCAAGTGTTCTTAACCACCGAGTCATCAGGACAGCCCTCGAAACCTTTTTGTTTTGCATTTATTGACTTTTATGTGTGGATGTTTTGCTCCCATTTTTGTCTGTGCACTATGTGTGGGAAGTGCCAGGAAGAGGGTGTCAGGTCCCTTGGAACTAGAGTTACAGTTAGTGTTAACTGCCATGTGGGTGCTGGCAGTCTCTGGAGTGGCAGTCTTTCCACCAAGCTCTTTCTCCAACTCCTCAAGATCCCTTTTTTGAGTTTGATCTTGAGCCAAGTTGACTTGTCTCTTAATTACAATATTCTGAGTTCTCAGCCACTGCAGTGTGAGATTACCAGAGCTAACGTAATTGTACCAGACTGTTGTCCAGGTGCTGAGTGGTGACTTGACGTCCACCTTGTCTCATTCTTTTCTGCTGTGGAGCAGCCCAGGGTCATGGCTGTTTCTGCCTGGAGATGCTAGGGCTTCATATCTTCTCTCTGTTTTATCTCCCTGAAGGATTGGAATACTTTTCTGCTCCGGTTTAATGATTTGGACTTGTGTGTATCAGAAAACGAGACACTGAAGCATCTCTCCAACGATACCACGACCCCTGAGAGCACCATGACCATTGGGCAGGCCAGATCGTCCACCCAGCCGCCCCAGTCCCTGGAGGAGTCAGGTCCCATCAATATTTCAGTGGCCATTACCTTGACCTTGGACCCTCTCAAGCCCTTTGGAGGGTACTCTCGGAATGTTACACACCTGTACTCCACCATCCTCGGACATCAAATTGGATTGTCAGGTGTGTGCCAGCTACTTTCCTTTCAGAGTCTGAGGAGGCAGCTGAGGTAGGTTCTGTGTTTTGTTCTGTGTTTCTGCTGGTTCTCCTCTTGAGACTTGGGACTTCAGGAAGTCAAGAAGGACAGGTTGCTGTGCGTCATCCCTCAGTCGGGTCTTCAGGTACTATACACAGCCTCTTTATAAAAGCTTGTCAGAGTCAGGACTGATGGGTCAGAGACACAGCTCATTGTTAGAGTCCTAGGCTGGTGTGTGTGTGTCCCTGCGTCCCTCCAGCTGGGAGGGGCGAAGTGGGAGGAGAGGGAGGCTGCAAGTGCTGGCTCAGTGTATGTGACCTTTGAGCAACATAGGTTTTACTTGCTCAGGTCCATTTATACTTGAACTTTTTTTATTAAAAACTTTTTTTGTGTATATATGAATGTTTTGCATGGATGTATGTCACTGTGTTTTCCTAGTGCCTGCCAACATCAGAAAATGGTGTTAGATCCTCTGGATCTGTAGTTACGGGTGATTGTGAGGTGCCATGTGAGTGCTAAGAACTGAACCCTGATCCTCTGCAAGAGGACCTCTGCTCTCACCTCTCTCCAGCTCTCTGAACCCAAGGGAAGTGTAGCAAAAAAAGTGTCAATGCTGTACTAGGTCATAAAGGCCCTGGGGCCAGGCTTGGCAGTGGTAATAGTGATAGTCACAGCGTGTGGGAGAGTGAAGCAGAAACCGGGAGTTTCAGGCCCTGCCTCAAAAACAAACAAAGCAGGTGGCACAGCCCCAGCACTCGAGAGCCAGGGGCAGGGGGATCTAAGCAAGTCTGAGGCCATCTGGTGGTCTACATAGCAAGACCTTGTCTCAAACAAAAAACAAAACAAAACTCTGAGAATTAAAAAAGACAAGGTCATGGTGGTCATGAGGTGGGAGCAGGAGGGTCCTAAGTTCACGGTTATGAGTGCTGAGTTTGAGGCCAGCACACGCTGTGGATAAAAAGAAGGAAGACATCTTAGAAGCATAGCATCCCATGCTGGCTGACTGGGAGTTTGTAGCCTCTTTTGATTGCAGTGGGATCACATAGGGAGTGTCCACTTAGAACATGCGAAGTCACTGTGTGGGCAGTTCATCTGTCTAATGTCAGTGACACCCAGCAGGAAGTAGTGATTTTGCTGTTGTGTATTTTTCCCTGTTTATGATACAGGAATAGATATGTGTGCTAATTGACTGTTGGAATTATTAGGAAGGCTTCCAGTCAACATCAAGCTAAATTGGTTATTAATTTTAAGTCTGGGGAGTCAAGAATTACATTCAGGTCTTTACTGTGTGGGAGTTAGCACTCCATCCTCATGTTGTTCAAGACACAGTGTATTTACAAACATATCTGAATAGGAGTATTGTGTTGGGGTTTGTGTGTGGGTGCACAAGTGGTATACCTGTTCATAGATATGTTTGTAAACATAGGTAGGTTCCTAGGATTAATCTTAGGTCATCTGAAGATAGGTTATTTCTCCATTGGTGAAGTGAGCCACTTCAAGCCAGATTAGATCATATTAAAGGCAGGTTTATTGGGAAGCTGCTCTCGGGGTGAGTTCAACGGCCCCAAGGATGGAGGCCTGAGGAGTCAYCATGGGAGCTGGGGGTGGGGGAAGAGAAAGAGGGAGAAAGCGCAGTACACTCCAAGGGAGGGGAGAGGAGAGCGACCAGAATTGATTATAGGGAAGGCAGGGTGTGCCGGGTAGGGACTAAGGGCCAGGTCTGCTTTGATATGTAAGATATGCACCTCAGGCCCTTGTCCCAAACTTCGTCAGGTTATTTTCCCTTGACCTGCTTAGCTGTCATGCTGGCTGTTACTGTTGTTTGTGATGCGGAGTCTGAGCTGGGTCCGCATGAATGTGAAAAAGTGCTCTCTGAGGCCTAAACGGTTTTTTAATTTTAAATTAATTAATTAGTTATGCTATATGTATTGTGTATTGCCTGCTTGTATGTATGGCTAATGTTCCATGTATATGCCTTGTGCCATGGAGGCCAGAGAGCACAGGATCCCCTTGGGACTAGTGTGGTGAGCTGCTGTGTGAGGCTTTGAATTGATTCTAGGGTCCTATTAACCACTGAGCCACCTCTCCAGTCTCAGGTCTGCACAGTTTTAAATGTCCACAGTTTATTTAGCAGTGTGCTAGCTTCTAGGAAGAACTAGAAAAAGCCTCAGACCTGGTGCCTTCAGCCCTGAAATTTGGGGATTATAGAAGAGGTGAAAATAACAGGAATCAGGCTGGGGGTGTAACTCATCGGGTAAGGCTTGCCTAGCATGTGTAATGCCCTGGGATTAGATCCCATTACTAAAGAAAGATAAACCAAACACCAACCAAAAGCCATATACTGCCTAGTTTTATGTCAGCTTTATACAAACTAGAGTCATCTGGCAAGAGGAAACATCAGTTGAGAATATACTCCCACTAGATTGGCCTGTGGGTAAGCTTGTGTGTGTGTGTATGTGTGTGTGTGTGTGTGTGTGTGTGTGTGTGTGTGTGTGTGWGAGAGAGAGAGAGAGAGAGAGAGAGAGAGAGAGAGATGATTGATGTGGGAGGATACCAGCTTATTGTGGGTGGTGTTACCAATCCCCCTGGATTGGTGAGCCTGGGCATTATAAATGAGCAAGCCGTGGAGAGCAAGCCAGTCAAGCCTCCATGACTTCTGCGTCAGCTCCTGCCTCAGGTTCCTGCCCTGGTTGAGGTCCTGTCCTGACTTTCCTAAGCAATGTTTATGACCTGAGAGATACAAACAAACCAACCCTTTCCTCCCCAGGTTGCTTTTGGTCATAGCATACACTGTGTGTGGGGGTGGGTTACCCTGAATGTTCATCATGAATTAACACTTATCAGGTGCTTAAAATGCTAATTAGAGGCTTGTTAAAAGTGTCAGTGACTTTTATATTGCTGAGTTAAAGCGCCATGAACAAAGCAGCTCAGAGGCTTGAGTTTATGATAGCTGATGGTTGGGCAAAGGCATGGCTGCAGGTGGCTGGAGCAGCAGTGAGAGCTCATGTCTTAGCCCCCAGGAGGCGGTGAGCTCACTAGGAATGGCTACACAGAGAAACCTTAGCTGTCCTGGATCTTGCTCTGTAGACCAGGCTAGCCTCGAGCTCAGAACTCCAGGATCCATCTGCCTCTGCTTCCCAAGTGCTGGGACTAAAGGCGCATGCCCACCTCCAGGACTCTCCTCCAACAGGGCCGGCCACACATCATAGTCCTTCCCGAATAGCTGTACCAGCGTGGGACTAGTATTCAAACATTTGATTTAGGGGGACCATTCTCATTCAGACTACTACACTAAGACAAACAGGTGAAAAGCATGGGTTATGGCCATGCCTGCTTGTATGTGCTAAGCCTGGGCACGGTAGGTCAGTGGTGTAGGAAGACATGAAAGGAAGCTGGGAAAATCTGTAAAGCCCATGTTCATTCTAAGGGCTGGCTGAACCTTGGAGGGATAACTTTTGGTTCCCAAACTCTTTGGGTAGTGAAGTCATCAAGATGCTGGTGGGTCCCTCCTGTTGCCTCYGACTGTTAAGAGTGGACAGTTGGTACCCTGAGAGTAAGGATACAAATCGCTCCTGTGAGTCTCAAGAAGCAAACACCTTTTTCTCCTTATGACCTTAGAACATCTTGATTCAGTGCAAGCTTCACTTTGTTGCCCCAAGACCTTTCCTGAGTCTGGTAGATGGCTTCTCCCTGTGTGCAGGGATGCTTGAGGCCCATCCATGGGGTAATGGTTGATTCTGAGTGAAGTTATCATTGGTACATAAATTACTCCACTCAGGTTGCCCAACTCCGTTCCTCTCTGGGCTCTGGCATGGCTCCCTAGCCGCAGCTGAAAAGTAGGAGCCTGTTGTGAACTACTCTGGCTGTGCTAGTCTGGTGGGCCTCACAGATCAGGACAGAGCAGAAATCCCACAGGGCAGGTGTGCAGGCCAGTCGGCGCCTGCTGAGTTTGGCTTCGGACTTACTTGAGTATCAGCAAACAGTCTGTAAATTCCTGCCTGTGTCCGCTAACAACCTGCTGATTCCCCCGCAGGCAGGGAGGCCCATGAGGAGATGAACATCACCTTCACGCTGCCTGCTGCCTGGAGCGCCGACGACTGTGCCCTCCACGGCCATTGTGAGCAGGTGGTGTTCACAGCGTGCATGACCCTCACAGCTGCCCCCGGAGTCTTCCCCGTCACCGTGTAAGTGTCCTGCACGTGTTGGGGGCCGAGATAACGACTGGCAGGAGTCAGTTCTCTCTCACTGTCTGGGTTCCAGGGTCTGAACTTAGGTTGTCAGGCTTAGTGGCAAGCACCTTTACCTTCTGAGCCGTCTTGTGGGTTTCAGGGATTATTTAATTTAATTTGGAATTCTAACTTCTACATAAACAGATGTGCCGGTTTGGGGTTGTAGTTCAGTTGATAGAGTGTTGGCTTAGCGTTCGTGAAGTTTTTAACACAGAACCAACTGGGCATGTGAGGTACACCGGCAGTCCAGTACGGGCAGTGGGGAGGGTCAGGAGGGCAAGGGCACACCTGAGACCCTGTCTCAACAAACCAAACCAGAAAGAACCCCCCGCCCCATGGGGCAGTGCTTCAGTGGGCAGCCATGCTGTGGCTACTCTCCAGACCACTCCAACTAGAGGAATCATGAGTTGGAAAAGGAAGAGCCTGTCCCCTGCCAGAGTGACCTGTAATTAAAGGTGCCTAACGATAAACGTTCTCTTYATCTCTGTGACCCAGAAATTATAGTTTATTTTATATTTTTTAAATCTTCATTTTTATTACTTTAAATTGTATATATTTATAGGGGATGGATACATGAGTACAGTTATTTTCGTTTTTGGGGGGATTTGTTTTACGATACTCTCATGTAGCCTAAGTTGGTCTCAAATACTATACAGCAGAGGTTGGCTTAGAATTGCTGATCATCCTGCCTCATTCTCTGGAGTTCTGGGATTACTGGTGTCCAATCCCATGCCTGGCTCCTAGTTTGATGTATTGGCTCCCACCTGCAATTTTAGGCACTCCCTCGTAGTCCAGCCTCTGTTGTGTATTGAGATCCTGTCTCAAAACACGAGTAATAACAAGCACCTCGCAAAACATAATGGTCTCTGTCCCAGAAGTCTTCTCTCTGCTCTCCCCATGTCGCTCTGGTCAGTGTTGCCGGGTGCTGTGTGGAGGGAGCCTGAGTAAATGTTTCAGGTCACCGAGCTGGTCTCTGCCTCTCCCCTGCAGTCAGCCACCTCACTGTGTCCCCGACACATACAGCAACGCCACACTCTGGTACAAGATCTTCACAACTGCCAGAGATGCCAACACGAAATACTCTCAAGACTACAATCCGTTCTGGTGTTATAAGGGTGCCATTGGGAAAGTCTACCATGCTTTGAATCCCAAACTCACCGTCATTGTTCCAGATGTAAGTGAGACAAGTCTGCTTCGTGTGTCTGTGACTGTGTGTGTGTGTGTGTGTGTGTGTACACATGTATCCTGGAACTGTGAGTGTGTGAATGTTAACATCCTCGGTTAGCTCAGCCTTGGCTAGTCTAGGTTTCCACTTGGCTTGGAAAACTAGACGGTAGAGCTGCGGCTATCTTGGTACATTTGTGGTTCAGAGAAGCCTGTTCCTTAATTATATGTGCTTTTCAGCAGCAGATCTATTGTTTGTAACCCATAAGAGTCACTGTGACCCTATAGACCTCATAGAGATTCCTATGAGGCTTTATATGCAGAATATCTGCTTAATGTCGACGTTAGCAATAGCTGTGCTGTTTAGGGTGAAAGGGTGGAGTAGCTCACAGGACGAGGCAAGTCTTTTGTTCCTCTTCGCTGTAGACAGTATCTCACTATGTAGCTCAGGCGGGCCTGGGAAGTGTGATCCCCTTGCTTGAGCCTCCTGAGTGCTGTGATCTAGGCTTGTGCCGCCGTGCCTGCTCGAGWGCGTGTATTTGTCTCGATACTCGGGCCTCCATAGCAATTAACCTCAGAGGAAAGAGGAGGCTGTCATGGCAGTAGTCGGTGGGTACCGTCTGCCCTTCCTGAGTGTGCTGCAAGGCCTTCTCTTTACTTTCCCTGGACCTATCCCCTTTTCAGTTTCTGTTCAGTTACGGATGTGGGCAGCCAGGAGCTGCTCCTGTGGGGTGGAAGGGAAGGCTGCGTGATGGACAGCGGCCAGATTCCAGAGCCTCCCCTGCCCAGCCGCAGCCTCCCCGGGCTCCTCCAGCAGGGCCCGCCTGCCTTGTCAGGCGTTTGTAAAGCATTCGTGTACTCACTGTCTGGGGCTGGAGAGATGGCTTGGCGGTTGGGAGTGCTTGCTCTGCAGGGGACCAGAATTCACCTTCATCAGGCAGTTCACAGCACCTGGAACTCCAGCTCTAGAGGACCTGATGCACCCTTCTGGCTTCCACAGGCACCTGCACACACATGGCATACACACATAACGTAAAAGTAAAAATCTTAAGACTGGTCTAGCCTGATATATATATATATATATATATTTATTCATATTCCTCGGATCCTGGCACTTTGGAGCTGAAGCCAGCCTGTGCTAAGCCTAGTGAGTTCTAGGTCAATGTGTATTCAAGAGTGAGACTCTAAAATAGGCCCTGAGAGAGGTAATGGGAGGTGGCCAAGATTTCTCCCAAGCCCCCTCTACTGTGGTTACATAGGAGATCTCAGGAATGAGGCTAGCCTGTGCCCCTTCCTGCCAAGGATATAGTGAGAGCAGAAGGAAGAGGGATGCTCATCGTCTCTGGGATGTGCCAGCTGTCCAGT
This sequence comes from Apodemus speciosus, assembly GCA_002335545.1. NCBI lineage: Eukaryota > Metazoa > Chordata > Mammalia > Rodentia > Muridae > Apodemus > Apodemus speciosus. The sequence goes on along the minus strand of BDUI01001700.1, from coordinate 113,150 downwards.
GCAGGGGTGTCTCGGAGGGAGGGCAGCAGAGCAGCTGCTTTGTGGGACCAAGAGGACACGTCAGAGCAGAGCAGGACTCTGGCAGGTGCCGTGCAGCTCTCCCTGCGTGGAAGTTCCGCATTTTCATGTGATGACAACTAGTTTAGTAGTTTTGGAGACATGCGGAGAGATTGCCCGTTCAGCCTTAAGAATTACTGTTGGGGGCTGGAGATGGAGCTCAGTGATTGTCTAGTGTGTGTAAGGCCATGGGTTCAATTCTGAGCACCACGCAGGAATGAACTTGCTACAGGCATGGAGCTGCCTGCATTGGAACGGCAGTGATGAAATGCATGTCTGGCTTCCTTTGTTCTCCAGGACGACCGCTCATTGATAAACCTGCATCTCATGCACACCAGTTACTTCCTTTTTGTGATGGTGATAACGATGTTCTGCTATGCAGTTATCAAAGGCAGACCCAGCAAACTGCGGCAGAACAATCCTGAATTTTGTCCTGAGAAGGTGAGTAGTGGGTGTATCTGGCTGGCTCTGCCAACAGGCCTTTCTCAAAAAAAAAAAAAAAAAAAAAAAGTCAACTTCAACTTCATGGTAGCTGTTCTGGAATAATCTCTGATGGAGAGGTCATGTCCCTTGTGACTCTTTACCCCCAGGCCTTCCTTCAACTCATGAGTCAAACAGCAGAGTGCCTGTCAGGGCCAGTTAACTAGTGGCTAGGGATGTGGCTTGGTTAGTACAAGTATGAGGCCATGGGCACTTGGTAAACCAGACGTGGTACATGCTGGTAATCCCAGTACTTGGTCAAGGCGGGAGGATCAGGAGTTTGAAAGCATCCTCAGCTCCACAGTGAGTTTGATAGCCTAGGCTACCAGAATTCTAATCTCAAAAAACAAATCCAAGGTCAGGAATGGTGGCACACACCTTTAATTCTAGTTCTCAGGAGGCAGAGGCAACGGAATCAATTGGTTCAAAGCCAGCTGGTCTACGTAGAGTGTTCGAAGCCAGCAAGAGCTATAGAGACCCTGTCTCCAAAATGAATGAATAAATGAATGAATAAAAGGTTAGTTCCCCAGCATAGCATAAGTGGTTTTGCAGGTTGGAAACTGCTTAGTGACTTAGGGTTTTGTTCATTCCTCTCTGAGGTGAGGTAGTTTCCTTAAAGTCTTATTAATTCCCTTGCCAAAAGGTAATAGGTGTGGTAGTCAGCATGGCCTGTGGCATTGTCCTGGGCCCCCCCACAGCTCCCTCGCTGATTCCATTGTCTGCTGCTCTCTTCTAGGTGGCTTTGGCTGATGCCTAATCCCAAGCTCCCCATTTTCTGAGAGACCAAGAACCATGATCATTGCCTGCTGAATTGGCCAGGGCCTGGCCACTCTGTGAATACACGATCTTGCAATGTTGGGTTATTCCAGCCAAAGACATTTCAAGTGCCTGTAACTGATTTGTACATATTTATAAACATTGATCTGGAAATTGGTCCTGTGATGCACGTGCTTTGCCCTGGATGCATCTGAACTCGTCCCCCTCACTGAGGGGCAGGAGGGCACAGACATGGCTTCTTCCATGTGGTGCCAGGGGGATGTGGGGATCTTGCCAGAGCGGAGCAAGTCGTGTTCCAGCGCCAGTGGGCTGAGGTTGGCTGCGGATCTTGTTTCGGACTGATGTGTTGAGTGTGGGAAGCTGTTTGCACCTTTGTCAGGACACTGCATTTCAGAAGCCACTATTCCCTCCGGTGGCTCTTACATGTCTGTGGCTCAATGACCATAGAGTGACAGCAGTAATTCCTCCTCAGTTTGCTTGCAAGGAATTTACTGTTCCCTTAGGTAGGACAGACATGCTTGTCTCTCCTAGATAAAAGGTCATGCACCCAAGTCATCTCTGTAGTGAAGAGCAGGGTTCCGTTTCTCCATCGGCAGCTCGGAGCTGGAGTGCTCTGTCCCGTGTGCTCCTGGGAGACGGTCGAGAAGTAGCTGTGTAGTGGAGGCACAGGGCTGTGCGGGCCCTAGCTTCACAAGGCAGAGCTGGCGGGCTGCTCTAA
>BDUI01001700.1:76889-111020 GCA_002335545.1 Apodemus speciosus | reverse complement strand
TTTTTTTTTTGCATTCATTTTTTGTACATCACACATCTCCAGAAGGACAATGACCATTATAGGTATGTAATGTGGGGAGATCTGTAGGAAGACGGCAAGAGGTTCTTGATGGCTTGCTAGTCAAAACCAGAAGCATTTTCCTTAGGACAGTTGTGACCCTCTGGTTCCTCTGTCCCATTGCCCTCTTGTATTCCATTTAGAAAAATCATTCATGATCCCTTCTGCCCGTTACTTGTATTTTCAATGTTTTAATATCAACACCTTGCCTTAATCCCCATGCAGTGTTCTCTCGAGCAGTGTTCCAGACTTGGTGGGGGTGAGGATGGATGCATGTAAGAGCAGCCCTCTRGAGGCTGAGGCAGTTGAATCTCGAGTTCATGGCCAGCCTGGGCCACACACTGACACCCTGTTTCTCGAAGGAGGAAAAACTACTTAGGTCTGTCAGCACTTCCGTCCCATAACCGTAGTCTCTCAATGGGAGTTAACTTGCTATATTCTGAAACTTACTGGCCTGGAGAATTTTATCCCAGGCATTCTTAGATGGAAAACAATACTTTTGGTTTTTGTTCTAAAGTGAAGCTTGTTAAAATAATCACTGTAGTTATGTGATGCACTAGTATTGTTTAAAGCAGAGGTGAGTTGCTTATGAGGTGGCTAATGTGTGAATTTAATTTAGTCTTCTCTGAGACTTGGAGACCCTTGGCTTGGCTGGTAGAAATGTGTCATCGGAGCCATCAAGCTTCAGATCAAGCTGCTCCTGAGTAACAAGACCCAGGAGAGTAAGACTCGAGAATCACGTTCACTGGTCTGTCTGTCTGTCTCAGCCGTCCTTGTGTTAATGACAGGCAGTGGCTGGGATCTGTAGGGGGTGGGAAAGAGGAACGTCCCCAAAATGCTTGGGACGTGACCCATCCTGAGGCCAGATACATACTTTAAAGCCCAAATATTCATCATAGCAGGTAGACAGATGGAGGACTGCTGGGGAAGGAGGCTGTGGGCTGGAGGTTGAGGGACTGCAGACACATCTGGGCTTAGTTCTCAGCTGCTCCTTGCTGGTAAACCTCAGAAATGGAATGTCAAGAGTGGGCCACTAGAGACCTCTGACCCCAGCAGCACTGGCTTGTCCTCAGATGTGGGGTGTGGTCAGAAGTCAGTGACTTCCTGGGAAATGGTTGTTTCAGATCATATTGATCTCTTTCCTTTGTCTTTCACCGTATGGTATGACTTGAATCAGTTTTGATTCTATGTGTAAGTTCTCATCGTTTGGAACCTGGTATTTCTGTTGTGTTCTTGGCAGTGCATAGGAACCCAGCCTCCTGTGTTTTGACCCTCCTGCAGGCACTGTGGGACTTGAGGGCAGCAGATCCATCTCCCGTCCCTTGCTGCATGATGGCTCATTAGCTGATCTGTGATGGCGTCCCTCCCTCATTGCTTTTCTGTGTTTGAAGTATGTGCATATGTGCTTTACACAATAAAACATCTGGATTTACGTGGTTTGTCCTCTTTCCTCCAGCCTGACTGGTGTTCTGTAAACAAAAAGTGTAAGCAAGGAGCCCTTCCAGGGTTTTGCAGGCTGATTTTTTTAAAAAAAATTTTTTAAGTATTCCACTATAAGGTCAAAGGGTGGCCAGTGTTTCCTACTAAGGTGACCTCAACAAATGCATGGGTCTTTGTACAAAGAGTGTAAAACCTTGTATGGACCTGACCTGAACTTGACCGCAAGACCTTAGAAAAAGAGCTAGGGCATCCCGGTGAGTGGCCAAGGGCACAGCCAAACAGTAGGGTTCTGAATCCTATCCTCAGTGCACAGGACACATGCATGCGCACGCGCACACACACACACACACACACAAACCAGCAGAGGTTAAAGATACCCTGGTCAATTACCTATAAATCCTTAGTGTGCCCTCAGCCACCATTAATATCAGGCTATGGCTGGAGACAGTTCAGTGCTTAAGAGTTGAGTTCAATTTCTAGCACCCACAGTGGCTTGTAGCTGTAACTCCGGCTCCAGGGATGCCCTCTCTTAGCCTCTGAACTCACACACATACATTTTTTTTGGAGGGGTGGGGGAAGGAGAGCAGCCCACTCAGCTCCCGGCAGGTCAGGTTCCGCTCATGTGGGTGTTAGCCTTGTGTGTCCCTCCATCACTTCCACCTACTTTTTTTTTTTTTTTGGTTTCTCTGTGTAGCCCTGGCTGTCCTGGAACTCACTCTGTAGACCAGGCTGGCCTCCAACTCAGAAATCCGTCCACCTACTTTCTGTTGGAATCCTGCACTCTGCTTGTCACCATCTTATGTGTTTACCCCCATCTCAAGAGAATACGCCTCGGAGAATAAACACCCCCATATGCTAATGAGATCTTATTTTAGAGCCGACTTTTGAGGCATTGTGCTTTGAGTTCCCTCACACTCAGAAAAGCAAGGCTTATCAGATGTAGATGATCATTTTTGTAGAGGTGGGGCTCACTGTGGGCACAGGGCAGGCGTGGCAATGACCGTGCTGTGGTCTTAGTACTGAGGGACAGTGAGGCAGGAAGGGCCAGGTTCTAGGCCAGGCTGGGCTACCCAATTCTTTTTTTTTCCCATTAAGTTATTTATTTTGGAGACAAGTCTCACTATAAAGCCCCAGCTGGCTGGAGCTTTCTAAGTAGATCAGGCTGGCTGCCAAAACAGAGATCAGGTCTATCCTTGTCTCCTGAGTGCTGAGATTAAAGCTATGTGCTAACTTGCCTCCCATGTGTGTATGGGTTCATGTGTACTACTGCAGTAAATGGAAGGAAGGACAACTCGGGGAAGTCAGCTGTTCCCCTCTACCTAATGTGGGGCCTGCGGGTAGGACTCAGGTCCTTAGACTGGGGCTATGGGCCTTTGCTGGTCATGTTGCTGGCCTGAGAACCTACTGAAAACAACAAAACAAATCCCAAAAAGAACACCTCGTTTGTGAAAGCTGGGCTTTTGCCTCTAAAAACCAAATTTCTTTTGCTATGTTGGTTGGTTATAGATGAACAAACTCTAAAAATAGGGGTTGATCACAGGCCTATCTATAATCCCAGTATTCAGGAGGCTGAGGCAGGAGTATTGACTCCTAATGGGAAGAAAAAAGCAAAACCAAAAAACTGTCAAGGTACATTATGCTCTTGGATGTTTTTCTGTTTGAGACAGGGTTTCTCTGGAGTCCTGGCTGTCCTGGAGCATGCTGGAAACTGGGCTGGCCTTAGATCTGTCTGCCTCTACCTTAGGTGCTGGGATTAAAGGCTTTTGACTGAGACCCTTAAATCACAAAGAAACTAAACCAAACCTGTACCTCCCTGCGCCCGCCCCGATTTGTGCTGGTTAGTACCACCACTGTGACAGGATCCAGAATCAGCATGGTAAGAGACCTCTGGTCACATCTGGGAGGGCCTCGAGATTGGGTTTTCTGTCTGTGGGCTGGGGTCCTGACTGAATAGATAGGACAACTGAGCATCTGGAGTCCTTTTTGCTTCCCGACTGCAGATGCAGCACGACCAGCTGTCTCCATTCTGCCGCCATGCCTCTGCTGTGAAGGCCCTCCCGGGGAGCTGACGTAAAACCTTACCGTCCTTAAGATGTTTCTGCAGGCATTTCAACTCAGCAGTGAGAAAAGTACCAAATACAAAACCAGAGCGGAGAGAAAGCTGTCTAGAAATGCAAGCCAGAGCTTAATAAAAATAAGTTTTATTGATTACATATAATTTTAACTATACTAACATATATTATAAACCTTTAAGAATTAGTATTCAATGACTTTATATATTTTCCCCAAGAATACTCTAAGTCAGTTGTGGTACCATGCTTGTTGAAAATTAGAAATTCAAATCTTCCCTAGTCATACATCTATTGGTAGGGAACCAGGAGGTTCCCCCCATGCTTACCCCAGACCTGGACATTATGCAGAACCAGCACATCTTCCTTCCCACCGGGCGTACCCCCGTTGTTATACAGACCCCTCTGCAATGATCTGCCACGACTAACTCTACCTTCTCATCCATCAGCRCTGTCTCTGCCCCCCCTGCAACTAGAAAGGCACACGCAACAGTGAACAGCTGTTCTGGACTCTGTATTTTGGGTTATTTTTCATTTTTGCTGAAAACCCCAATTGACAACAAAAATACCCAGGTACCTGGGTAAATGTTTAACACAAGATGGAAAGTGGCACGTTGCTTGAACAGGGCTTTTGACAGGTCACAGGAACGCGCCACTGCCGCTACTGTCAGGAACAAGCATCCGCGGTCATGCTCAGCTGAAGAGCTGGGCGGTGTCATTCAAACTTCTCATCTCCTTCCTCCACGTCCTTCAGACTGAGCACTTCCAGGGAACCCTTGCCTTTGGTTTCCTTTTTGATTAGCTCATCAATTTCTCTGAAGCAGCCTGGGTCGATGAGGCATACCTGYAATGATTAACACAGCTGGTTTCCAGGGAAGATGGGGAACGGCACAGAACAAACCCAGTTTTAATGCTCAGGGCAGATCTATGGCTGTGTTCTGGGTGCTGCTTGCATGGTGGAGGCCTGGGCAGCAGGCTGGGCCCAGGGTTCAGCCTTGATGCTAAACGTCCACTGTTGGACTCTAGGAAAGGCACTTAGCCCTTGTTATGGACTGTATATGCTCAGCCCAGGGAGTGGCACTATTAGAAGGTGTGTCACTGTGTGCGGGGGCTTTAAGACCCTCATCCAGCTGCCTGGAAGCCAGGATTCTGCTAGCAGCCTTCAGATGAAGATGTAGAACTCCTGCATCATGCCTGCCTGGATGCTGCCATGCTCCTACCTGGATAATAGACTGAACCTCTGAACCTGTAAGTCAGAATCAATTAAATGTCGTTCTTTATAAGACTTGCATTGGTCATGGTGTCTGCTCATAGCAATAAAACCCCAAGACACGCTTGAAGACTCATGTGGCCAGTGCTGCAGCTCAGAGTGAAAGCGAACACTGCTTCGCATTGAGACCCTGTGTTCAGAGGCTGAAGAGATGGCTCAGCATGGGCTGCTCTTCCAGAGTCCTAAATCCAGTTCCCAACAACCACATGGCRGCTCACAACCATCTCTAATGGGATCCTATGCTCTCTTCTGGTGTGTCTGAAGAGCGCTACAGGGTGCTCATATACATAAAAAAAGAAGAAAAGACCCTGGGTTCAATCCCTAGCACCCCATCCTTCCTAAGACATCCATATTCTCCCCTCACCCTGTGCGCGCGTGCGTATGTGAGAGACAGACAGATAGACAGACAGACAGAGACAGAGAGAGAAAGAAGGGGCTATAGCAAAAGTTCAGGTGTTTACAGTGTGGGCAAGCTGTGCCCGTCTAGAGTAGCCAGCCCAGCATCAAATCCTTTCACTGCGAATGCTTAAATCGTGTTCTGGTAAAAAGAGCTGGGAACTGCTAGTCTCAAATTTACTACGGAGCCGAGGATGCCCCTGAACTCAGGATTCTCCTGCCTTCACCTCCRGAGTGCAGGGCGAGCACCTTGTGCCACTTCTATTAGCCCATAAGAGAAGTGTCAGTGTAAAATATATCTCATTTCAAAGAAAATGAACATGGACAACACAATTCTGTTATGAATGCTTTGACAAAGAGGCAAATAAAATCTTGTGGCTGCTTAACTGCCCTAATATCCTACTTACACATGGACATGCTGGCCTAGCCTAGCCTTGTAAACATGATTCTATGGTTTAAGTATGAAATGTCCTCAATAGGCTCATGTGTTCCAAGTCTTATCTCCGGCTGGCGGTGCTATCTTGTCACATCTGGGGACATTAGTGGCTGAGGTCTCTGTGAAGGGAGTGGATCTCAGGGACCTGTTTGTAAGATACACCCACTCTCCAGTTCCCCTGTCTCCTCTCCTTCCTGTCCTGCYCAAGCGCGTGAGGCCAAGCAGCTGTGGACAGAACCCTCTCAGACTGAGCCAAAAGAAACCTTACTTCCTTTAATCCGCTCTCTCAAGTGTTTAGGTCACAGCTGTGCAAAAGTACGGAACACAGCATTTATGATCAGGAGCGAGGCTAGTCTGGTAGAAGGGAGCCAAGAACAGTGTGTTAAGGCCATGCTCCCGGGACCTCGGCTGGCCTCTTGCTGCCCACCCCAGCATCTTACGATCTCCAGCTGCTGGCTGTAGTCCTCGCTCTCCACAACCTTCATCAGTGGCTTCAGCTTCTCCTTCAGCTTCTTCCCTTCGTTCACGGGCAGGATGAAGCGCAGTCGCATGTGGGCCCTCTCTATCTTCATCTTCTCTTTCAGCTGCTTTATCACTTCCAAAGCCTTTCGAGACATAACGAGGGGTGCGTGCTGTTTAGTTTTCGTACCGCACTAACACGAACAAAGTGGTTTCCACATAACTGCAATATTCCAGTGGCTTCATGGCCAAGGTATAAGCAATCCCAGAAATACCTAGAAAATGAGACAGTGTCTCATTTTGTGAAATGGGGAAAAAAATAATTCTTTGCTTCAGAAGAAAGCACTGTCAAAGGCTGGGGATCAGCTCAGGGCTAAAGCACTTCCTTACCTAGCACGCATGAGGACCTGGGCTCTGTCCTCAGCGCTCTCAAAGCAAGAAAATGTGCGGGGTGGGAATTACATACATTTGCAAATGTGAACTTCTCTACAACAGACAAAATGTCTTTTTGTTGGCCTAAGACACTTCTAAGCCCGCCATGTTTTAAGCCACAAACCTTGAGGACCTGAGTCCACAGCTCAGCTCACAGTAGTTCTAGAACAGTGGTGAGACCAGAGACATGTTCCTTGGGGAAATGGAGCAGAGCAGCATCCCACCAGCCATGCCGCGATGACCTTCCCACTTTTGTCTACACCCCTGCCTGAGAAGCTGTCACTGGGTAGAAAAGACAGACTCAATGGCTTCCTTGAAAATCTAATAGATAGCCATTCAGAGTGTGAGGATGCCCAGTGATTTGAGAGCTCTTGAGTTTAGATGTGACTGCCAATACACACTGAAGTTCTGCCAGGCCTTTGTGTTGGCATCTCTGCCACTGACCTGCAGGAAGCACCCCTGGGAGCTGGAGCTGGAGGAAACATGGCGCTGGGCTTGAGGGGTCTTGGGATGTATGGAGAGGGAACAGCACACAGTGGCTGATGTCAAGCCATTAGTCCCTTGATGACCTCTCCTAGGATTCCCCCCTCCCCCTTCCCCACAGAGAAGCCCCTGGTCTGGGTTGTGCGAAGGCAAGTGAGTAGTTCTGATGTTGCTCAGAGTTCCAGGGTATGGGAGTTCTTCTGTGACTCCTTCTATTTTGCTGCCAGTCCCTTTCTGGACGTACACGATCAGGGCTAAGTCAGGAAACTGCCTGAGCACTGATAACTCAGGCTGTCAGCTATATGGACCTTCTATACTTCCTGGTCTGTAAACACTTTATTTGAATATGCATGTTATATGAAAATGCAAGAGCCTGCATGCACATATGCCTGTAAGGATGCTGGGTGTCTTGTTCTATTGCCCTCTTCCCTACTCTCTCAAAACAGGGTCTCTCACTGAATCTGGAGCTGCTCTGGTAGATAGCAATTTCCACAGAGCTTCCTGCCTCTGTCCCTCCAACACTAGGGTTACAGGTGCAGAAGCAAGGGACCCAATTCAGATTCTTCTCCAGGTCCTGGATATCCAAATTTAGGTCTGCATTCTTGTGCAGTGCTCTTGTGTACTGAGCCATCTCCCTGGGCCTTTATTTTAGAAAACTTGTCACACGGTGCAGTTCAAGCCTGTCTCACACTTGTTAGGTAGTGAAGGGTGCCGTTTCGCCTCCACCTCCCTCACGATGAAGGGACCAGTATTTCTAACTTGAAAAGGTTGTAAGCTCTGGGAAAGTACTATAGAGCTGAATATTCGGGCTGGAGAGATAGCTCAGAGGTTAAGAGCACCAGCTGCTCTTTCAGAGGTCCTGAGTTCAATTCCCAGCAACCACATGGTGGCTCACAATCATTTGTAATGAGATCTGATGCCCTCTTCTGGTGTGTCTGAAGACAGCGGCAGTATACTCATAAATATAAAATATAGAGCTGAATATTTAAAAAAAAMACCCAAAAACCCAGTGACTTTATTTTCCCGAGACAGGGTCTCTGCCTCGCATGTGCGTGAAATCCAGGCATGTAACAGAATGGCTGGYTTGACAGGGTTGAGCTGTGTGCAATATGTTAATAAAGACAAACAGCAAAAGCGGTCACGTGACTTAGAGTCCAAGCTTTGCCTTTAAAGGTTTGAGCTGGACAGGAATGATGAGACCTGCGTGGATCTGTGTTCCATCCCACAGACAGGCAGCAGCTAAGGGCGTGGCTCAGCTGGGACAGTGCTCGCTAGGATCGCTCAAATCCCTGCTACCTACCAACCACCAGCAGAGCAAGGCACACTAGAAGTGTGTGTGTCTGATCCCAGCACCGGGAGATGGGGAGGCAGGAGCATGAGATACTCCCGCGGCCCTAAGTTCTGAGGACAACAACGGACCCTCACCTGTTGCTTCGTGCTCTTGTTGGGTTTGACGGAGTAGTGGATGTCCTTCATGGCTCTCTCGATGAGGATAACGGTGTAAGGTCTCTTTGTTTCTGGATTCACACACTTGTCTGCCACGATGGTGGCAATATCCCTAAACATCTGCTCCAGCTGTGTGTGCCGTTCTTTATCTGACACTTGAACTTCTCCTTTAGTCAAAATCTAAAAGATGACAGGACATAGAGAAAGCCCTCATCAGTTCTAGTTATCGTTCTCTACTGCACAGAGTTAGGTCGTGGGGAGGAAAGGAAGTGTCTGTCATCCACTGTAGCTGCAGCTGCAGAACCATGTGCTACCTAAATCCAGCACCAGATTATCAGGAGTTCAGGATCCTGCTTACTGAGAGCCAGGGAGAAGAAAGTCAACCACATCTTTGGGGGTTGCATCTCAGATATTCACATTATGATTCCTAACAGTAGCGCAATTACAGTTAGGAAGTAGCAACAACACAATTTTATGATGTCACCACAACACAAGAGACTGGGTTAAAGGGTGGCAGCAATAGGAAGGGTGCTGATAGCGTGTACCTTGCAAGCTAAAGGCCCTGTGTCCAATCCTCAGACACTGACCAGCACAGGAAACCCCCCACCCCTCACAAACCCATAGGCAGATGTGGTGGCATCCAATTTTAATCCCAGCCCTTGGGAGGCAGAGCCTAGAAGATCTCTGAGGTTGAGGCCAGCCTGGTCTACATAGCAAAGTCCAGGCTAGCCAGAGCTACATAGTGTGAGATCTTGCTTTATTTAAAAAAAAAAAAAAAAAAAAAAAAAGTCCGGGGTTGGGGTGGGAAGCACAGGCGGGTAAATGAAGTGATTTATTAGAAAAGTTAATTTCTAATTAAAAAAAAAAATCCAGAAGCTGGACACGATGGCACCCTTTGTCTCCAAAATCAAAAGAATGAACAAACAAAAACTAATTGAGGAGTTTGTCATAGTCTAGGATGGCTACTGTGCTCTTTGGTAAGAGAATGAACCAGAGCCAGTTGGTGGTGGCAAACCCCTTTAATCCCAGCACTCGGGAGGCAGAGGCAGACAGATCTCTCGAGTTTGAGGCTGGCCCGATCTACGGAGTGAGTTCCAGGAAAACCAGGGCCACACAGAGAAACCCTATCTTGAAAAACAAAGATGGAGATGAGTTCCAGGAAAACCAGGGCCACACAGAGAAACCCTATCTTGAAAAACAAAGATGGAGAAGCAGGCAGTCATGCAACTACTAAGGAGGGGCTGAAAGACGGGTTCAGTGTCAAGGCCTTAGAAAGGAAACTGCAAAGTTCAATGCCCCAAGTTGGCACACTATTTAAGGTCTCACCAGCCTTAACCTAAAACTGGCAGAAATGCTCAGGGAGCCATCAACAGAGATTCAGAAAAGCCATCGAAGGTTAAGAGACCCCTCAAACCAAACAACCNAAAAAAAAAAAAAAAAAAAAAAAAGTCCGGGGTTGGGGTGGGAAGCACAGGCGGGTAAATGAAGTGATTTATTAGAAAAGTTAATTTCTAATTAAAAAAAAAAATCCAGAAGCTGGACACGATGGCACCCTTTGTCTCCAAAATCAAAAGAATGAACAAACAAAAACTAATTGAGGAGTTTGTCATAGTCTAGGATGGCTACTGTGCTCTTTGGTAAGAGAATGAACCAGAGCCAGTTGGTGGTGGCAAACCCCTTTAATCCCAGCACTCGGGAGGCAGAGGCAGACAGATCTCTCGAGTTTGAGGCTGGCCCGATCTACGGAGTGAGTTCCAGGAAAACCAGGGCCACACAGAGAAACCCTATCTTGAAAAACAAAGATGGAGATGAGTTCCAGGAAAACCAGGGCCACACAGAGAAACCCTATCTTGAAAAACAAAGATGGAGAAGCAGGCAGTCATGCAACTACTAAGGAGGGGCTGAAAGACGGGTTCAGTGTCAAGGCCTTAGAAAGGAAACTGCAAAGTTCAATGCCCCAAGTTGGCACACTATTTAAGGTCTCACCAGCCTTAACCTAAAACTGGCAGAAATGCTCAGGGAGCCATCAACAGAGATTCAGAAAAGCCATCGAAGGTTAAGAGACCCCTCAAACCAAACAACCAACTGTCACTGTGAGGGAGATCGTGGAGGAGGCTGCGAAGGCAGAGCACTGCTCCTGCTTCTGAAGATGCCTATCCCGAAACAGCGAGGCCTTCCCCGCAATCATCCACATTGTGAGAGTTTCAACCCTTGAATGGCGCAACCCTCAGCATCCTGAACAGGGAGAGAGGAGGAGGAAAGACTCCCGGCACCTGCATCTCCTCTGCCTAGGAAGACGTCCCTCCCACCATCTAAGTCACCACAGCCTCCTCTCCACCTTGGATGTTCAATCGCCATATGTTTTTTATAATACGGGTGTTTAAACGTCGTAGCCCTTTATAGATTATGCTTGTTTCAATAAAGATCGGTGTGCATAGAAAGTAGACTCTTATTAATATCGTGATTGGTGTTTCTTGGAATTAGAGCAGCATTTCAAAAAAAAAGGTCCAATGTTTGTATTTATGTGATCCTGGGGGGACTAGAGGGAAGGCACAGTGGCAAAAGGAGCTTGCTGCTCTTCCTGAGGATCAGAGTTCAATTCCCAGCACCCACACCACCGGGCTAACAAACACTTCTAACTCCAAGTCCAGGGGAATCCAATTTCTATTTTGTGGTCATTTTCTGGTCTCTCAGGCACCTTGCACCAATTTGCACATGCGTATACACATTAAAAAAAAAAAGTTGGGCACGGGGATATGCACCTTTTAATTACAGAACTCAGGAGGCAGAGGCAGGTGGATGGGGCTAGCTTGGTCTACAGTTAGTTTCAGGCCAGCCAGGGCTACATAGTGATAGACTGTGTGTTGTCTCCCCTGCCCCCATATCTGTGTATCCTCCCACTTAATCTTGGAGGGGAAAAAAACAAAAATAAAAACAAACAAAAAAGCACGACATTATTTTATGCAAGGAAAACTCAGGGTGTGGTGGGGAGTGGTGCTGCAAGCTTACATCCTAGAATTTCTGTCTCTAGATGGCAAAAGCAAAGAGACTGAATACTTGGGTAAAAGTGGAGATTCTGAGGAGGGTGTGTGTGTGTGTGTGTGTGTGTGTGTGTGTGTGTGWGAGAGAGAGAGAGAGAGAGAGAGATCTATAGTACTAACTTCAGTATTTGCAAGCTCAGCTTCCCAATCATTATTCCAGAAACATGACCATAGTAAGTTTCTTTTCTTTGTGACAGTATGTGGAGGACTGGATTCCAGTCTTAATCACTGCAGGTTTTAATGGATGTGGGCGAGGTGGCATGATTCTGGGGGAATCCGCAGTTCCATGCCAGCATGGCTATCCACTGAGTTTGAGGTCAGTTTGGGCTACAGAGTGAGACTCTGTCTCAAAAAAAAAAAAAAAAAAAAAAAAAAAAAAAAAAAAAAAAAAAAAAGCAACAAGTACCATACAAACCTCCCCAAATCTCCCAACAATATAAACTGACAAAACAAAACAAATTCTAAAACAGCAAAAACTCATCAAGAAAAAACAGTAAAAACAGTGGTCCTGATGTTGCCTGTGATCATGAGAATTTGCTATGTTGCACCTGGCAGGACCTACCTACCTGCTTGCAGATTTCAGTCTGGTCATCTGTCCCAAAGGCACTGATGAGGTCTTCCTTCTTGGCAACCTGACCTTTGGAAACATTTACAAACACTGAATGGGTCTGCAGGACTTCATCAAGGTCTTTTTCCCTTGAAAGGGTAGGAGAGAAAGTCCTACGTGAATCCACTGGATAGGCGAAAACCCACTCACACATTGAAACACAAGATGGCAAGCAGCCGAATGGCCGGTGCTGCAGATGCACACATCTGTAACCCATCATTTAGGAGGCAGAGGCAGGGAAATTGGGAGTTTAAGGCCAGACTCAAAAAAGAAAAACTATAAAGGACAAAACAGAGAAATCAAACACACAACACACACACACACTCTCCTCTCTCTCTCTGATGACTACCTGCGCAGGACCAATGGAAAACTCAGGACAGTATCTGTATTCTCCCACTTCGCCAAGGAGGGAAAAACTGCGTCATTGTTTTATGTAAGGAAACTCAGGGTGTGGTGGGGAGTGGTGCTTCTAGCCGACAATATCTGTCCCTAGATGGCAGTAGCGAAGAAACTACGCACTTTGGGAAACTGGGGATTCTGAGGGGTGTGTGTGTGTGTGTGTGTGTGTGTGTGTGTGTGTGTGTGAGAGAGAGAGAGAGAGAGAGAGAGAGAGAGAGAGAGAGAGAGAGAGAATGTTTGCTGTACTAATTTCAGTATTTGTAGGCGTAGGATAGCTTCCCAACTATTATACCTGGGATAGAAAATGACCACAATGTTTCTTTTTTTGGTGATAGCATTTCGATTTGGATTGCTGGATTCCTGTTTTAATCATTAATCCAAGAGGCCACTGCAATTTTGGGTCCTCTTGACTGCAGCTTTGTTTTATTAGGACAGGGTCGGTCTCTGTCTCTCTCACCACACACACACACACACACACACACACACACACACACACACACACACACACACACCAGTTTCAGACTGGCCTGGAACTCGCATTAATCCTCCTGCCTCAGTCTCCTGAGCGCTGGGATTACAGGCTAGGCTATCATTCCCACCCGGCACTGATGGTGTTTGTAGCTGGCAGTTTTTATGATACCAACAAAATCCCAAGCCAGAACCCAATCCGAATCAGGCAAGCCAGGCCTGAAAGACACCTGTGGCTCTCAAGGGCCGGGGTTAGGGAGGCCAGGCCTCCGGGTGTCCAGTGCGCTGAACTTTGGGCACAGGATCACTCACACGCCACTCCGCCAGCCGACGACCTTGTTTTTATAGCAGGCGATTTCGAAGCGTTTCCCTCCCCGCTTCATCCGCACCACGGCCACGTTGGTCAGTCGGATCTGGTTGGTGGGGGTGAAGATCGACATGGCGGCTGCTCACAGATCTCGAGCTCGCGGGGGGCTCCAAGTGCTCGACTGAAAGAGCCCTGCGGCGCGCGAACCCCTAACGCCCAAGGAGTGCGCTGCTCTTCCGGGACCTAGTCAGCGGAAGCAGCGGCTACATGCCCATTGCCCTACTGCGCATGCATTAGGTGGCGCCCTAGCCTGGCAGTGGATAAGAAACCAACTACGCCTGCGCGGTGTGACTTTTACGCCCTCTATCTCCGCCCTCTAAGGAAGGCGTTGCGTTCGTTCGGTGGTTGCGTCATTTACAGGCGCCACTTATTGTCCGGGTGAAAACTTGATATTTTGGTCGAATGGTTCTGCAGAGTTCAATTTAATTTTTTAAAAGACTTATTTATTGTATGCATATGAATACACTGTAGCTGTCGTCAGACACCCCAGAAGAGGGCAATCCCATTACAGATGGTTGAGGGCCACCTTGTGGTTGCTGGGAATCGAATTAGGACCTTTAGAAGAGCAATCAGTGATCATAACTAGTGAGCCATCTCTCCAGCCCTTATTTTTAACTTTTAAAGGAGAATTTTAGAGGCAAAAAAAGGAGGTAAAAAGTGTAACAAACTTCCCACTTGCTTCAATAATTATCAACCTGTTTCTTATTTTACTCCCCTCTTTTTTWAAAAAAAATATTTATTTTAGGTATATGAGTACACTCTAGCTGTTCTTAGACACACCAGAAGAGATCTCTTTACGAATGGTTGTAGTGCTCTTAACTGCTGAGCCATCTCTCCAGCCCTTATCCTCTCTCTTTTAATTGTATTATTTTACAGCAAATTACCTGGTAGGATGGCCATCGCCTCTAATACCAGAATTTGGCAGGTATAGACAGGATACAAAGAGTTCACGGCCATCTCTGCCAACGCAGGGAGTCCTGATTGMTTGAGAGGCCACTTCATCATGCCCTTCAAGACAGTAYTTTAGTGTGTATACTGTTAGCAGACCCCTGTCCAATAGGTACTTCACATCCTAGTCTCCTAACCTATAAAGTTCCTGTTACTGTTGATTTGTTTTAGTTAAAATGCAAATAAACCCACACATTACACATCCGGACTGCATACTCTAGTCATTGTGTGTATGTGTGTGTGTGTGTGTGTGTGTGTGTGTGTGTGTTTAAACAATGTCTTGCTATGTAGCCTAGGCTGATCTCTAACTCATAGGCAATCAAATCCTCATTTTGCCTCATTTTCAAATATTAATATTTGAAGAATGCACTACTACACCTGACTGCCCTTAGACTGTTTTTTGTTTGTTTGTTTGTTTTTTAGATTCCCTTTTCTTTCCCTGACATTTAAAAATTCTCTTCAGGGTGCTGGAGAGATGGCTCAGTGGTTAAGAGCACTGACTGTTCTTATATCGGTCCTGAGTTCAATTCCCAGCAACCACATGGTGGCTCACAACCATCAACAATGGAATCCAATACCCTCTTGTGGCGAGTCTGAAGATAACATATATATATATATATATATATATATATATATATATATATATATATATATATATATATATATATATATAATTTTTTAAAGAAGTAAGTAAAAACTCTTTTGACCTATGTACCTGGGAGTCAGAGGAAGGCTAATTGCATCGTAAATTCAAAGTCATTTTGTTTTACATAGGCAAATCATGTAAATTTACATAGGCCTGTTTTACAGGCCATCCAGAGCTACACCGTGAGACTGAGACTCTTCCTCTAAATAGTAGCTATCCTGAATCTCGTGATCATTCTGTTTCAGCCTCAAGAGCGCTGAAATTACAGGCCTGTGTCACCAAGCTGAATTCGTTTCTTCCATTGATTGGTTGATTGATTGATTGATTGAGACAGGGTCTCTCTATAGGCCTGGTATACGTATGTCCTGGAGCTCATTAAGCGTACTAAGTATTYCTCTAACTAGGAACTCCCGGAGATCCGCCTGCCTGTGCCTCTGGAGTGCTAGGATTAATGGTCGGCACCAAGCCAGGCTGTCATTCATTTCTTGATAGTTCTATCCTCTGTCCCGCCCTTTCTCCTTCTGAGCCAATCCCAGTGGAGCCGGAAGCACGCTTGCTGTTTGCATCTCCCGCTCTGAACAGCGCTTCCCACAGGCCCGCCCCTTTCCACTCTGAGCCAATCCGAGAAGTACAGGAAGTGCTCTCGCATCTTTCCCAGGGTTTCGATCCATGGCTTCTCTCTGGTCCCGCCTCTTTCCTATTTGAGCCTATCAGAGAGGAAGTTACAGCATCCGCTAGTCCGGCTCTTCTTCTGGGCCCGCCTCTGTCCCCTGTGGCCAATGCGGGCAGGCCTGCCGACGGCATGGCTTCCCTGGCCCTGTAAACCCGACTCTCCTGATCTCAGTCCCGCGCTCTCTGCGTTTGCCGGTGACTTGCGGGGCTCGGGCTCYGCGGACGATGGGTGAGGCTGGGCTGCCAGGGTCTCGGGCGGGCAGGAGGAAGCAGCTTCCCTCCGCACGCAGGGCCATAGGTTGCTCCACATGATGTGTTCCGTTTTGTTTTTATTGTATCTTATTTTTTCTTCTTTCCTTTCGTTTTATTTCCGTTTTTCTTTTGAAAGGGCCGTATTTTGTATCCCAGGTTAACTCAAAACTCAGTTTGCAAGCTCAGGGAAATTTGGGACTGACGGTGTAGCACAGGTGTGAAACTCAACTTGGTATAGCAACTGGCTCAGCATCCAGTGAGTAGCTGAGGCTCATCTGGAACTCGCTACCCAGGCGGATTAGGAAATGGCTATGTAGTCAAAGCTGGCTTGGAACTCGGATGTAGCCCAGGTTAGCCTTAAGAATTAATGGTGACCCTCCTACCTCAGCCTACTGAACGCACATATTAGCAGGAGGCCGTCGCTCCTGGGAACAGGAGGACTAGACCAGGCTCTTAACTAGGTTTTTCTCTTTCTGAAACTAGGGATACATTTCGATGGAAACTGGCCTAACCTCAGGGGCCGGTGGTGGTGGTGGTAAGTCCTTATACACGTTTTAGGGCCTCCGGGTCTATTGAACAGCAGCTGTAAACAATAAATATCAGATTTCTAGTCCTTAAAAAAAATCTTTTCAGCATGTGTGTTTAAGGCTCTGATTTCAAAGAAGTCAAGTGTGGGCTGGAGAAATTGCTTAGTGGGTAAGAAAACTTGCTACTTGAGCAGAGGACTGGGATTCACCTCTGACCTCCAAGGTCCATCGTGCCTACCGGTAACTGAAAGTAATACAAATTAATCGTTTTTAATGGTGGCACATTGGGAGGCAGAGGCAGGCGCCCAGCCTGGTCTTCCTAGAGAGTTCCAGGACAGCCATAGCTGTATAGAGAGGCTCTTTGTCATAAATCAACAAATAACAACAACAGCAACAACCAAAAGAGTCAGTCATGGCGCCGTTTGTACTCAGAGGCAGGAGGATTGTAAGTTCGAGGGTGGCCTAGTCTCCAAAATGAGATGTCGTTTCAACTAGAAATCTGACCCAGTCATCTATGCTTCTTAGATCATCACTGAATATGACATTTGCTTATAATTCTTAAAACATCAACAGGCCTCTTTGCGTGTGACTGCTTGTGTTGTTACATCTGTGTGGTTTTAAACTCAGGTCCTCCTCTGGATGTGTGGGACTTCTCCTCGCCTCTGTTGTCGCTATGGATGAACAGATTCTACATATATATGGGCTGCGCCCTGGGGGTTACCCTTTGGATCTGTGTCCAGATCATTGTCAAGAAGCAGGTAATTGGGGTAGCTTTTTCCTCTCTACCTCTCCCCTTAAAAGATCTTATTTTTAATTAGGGGCCCAAATGTGGGTTTGTGTACAATGACTGTGGAGGACAGAAGAGGGTGTTGGATCTTCTGGAGTCGGCGATACAGGTGGGCATGGAGAGATGGCTCTGTAGTTAAGAGCGCGTGTGCTCCTGCACAGGACCCCAACTCTATTCCCATAGCCCATGTCAGGTGACTTACAACTGCCTGTGTGTAACTCTGGTTCCAGGCAATCCAACACCCTCTTTAGTCCTTGATGATCACATGAGACGCACACACAGCACCAGTGGTAGTAGTGGTGGTGGTGGTGGTCTGTGTGTTTGTGAACACACACTCATGCGTCATCCTCTGCGCATAACAGCTCTCTCCATCAGACAAGAGATCAGGCTTGGTGACTGTTGACTCTCCCTCCCTGGAGGAGGTGGGGTCCAGTGACTCAGCTGAGATTCCCCCAATCTTGCTCCTCTTGGCCAGGTGTATGTAATTCTGTTCTAATCCCATGTGGCCCTTCGGTCATGGAAGGCGCTAGAGTCTGTAGAACGTGGGAGGTTACCTGAGCAGCGGACTCCATCTCTGCAGCTGTAGGGAAGCCACCCTCCACGCTGGGGTAGGGTTTTTAAGGTGATGTGGCTGCTTTCATTCAGGTTGCCCAGGTTGGGCTTGGATGGAATGGTGGTGTGGTTTGTTGTGAGAGTGCTCTAAGGAGGGGAGGGGTAGGCATTGTGTAGGTCTCCCTGAAGGAGGGCTTGGGCTGTGTCTGCCCGTCTGTCCTGGAATCAGTCCTCTATAAATGCCAAGGGGAGGTTACAGCGTTCTTCTGCAGAAAATGGGCGTCATGCAACTTGGAAGAGGTGGGTCTTGCCTCTTGGGGACCCAGTTAGGCTGAGGATGAGCCGAGGTTTGCACCCAGGAAGATGAAAAGGTCAGAGTCTGTTAATATTCCAGCTTCTCAAAGTGAGGGAGAGGTTGATTTATTTTCCTTTCCTTTTTCTTTTTCTTTTTTTTTTTTTTTTCTTTCTTTCTTTTTTTTTTTTTTCAAGACAGGGTTTCTCTGTGTAGCCCTGGCTGTCCTGGAACTCACTCTGTAGACCAGGCTGGCCTCGAACTTAGAAATCCGCCTGCCTCTGCCTCCCAAGTGCTGGGATTAAAGGTGTGTGCCACCACTGCCTGGCGTCCTTATTTCATTTAAAAAACTTTATTACTTCGTGCGTGTCTGAGCCTGTGTGTGGGCACACATGTGGATGCCTGAGGACAGATGGCGGGAGTCAAGTCTCTCCTCCTGTCATGTGACTAGAGGGAAGGGAAGACGGGGTGTATGAGAGGCGGGGTTTAAGCTCAGGGCATCAGTTTTGGCAGTTGGTGCCTTTACCCACTGAGCCGTGTCGCTGGCCTGGTAATTGTTATTTTAACATTTTATAAAAATCTGTTTCACGCGGTGGATGTTTTGCCTGCATGCCTGGTGCCCTTGGGGGCCAGAAGAAGGGGTCAGGTCCCTGGGGACTGGAGCTGCCCATGGACGTGCACCTCCATGAATGCTGGGATTCGAACCTGGGTCCTCTGGAAGAGCAGACTGCTAACTGCCGAGCCATCATTATGACTTTGTCAATGGGGGCAGAATTGGAGTTCATTCAGAAATAGTTTTATGTCAATTTTAAGCACGAGGGTTAAGGGACAGCGGTTGGGTAGGAAGAGGGCAAGGATGTAACAGCGTGGGCACAGGCTCCTCAGAGCGAGTGGCCGGAGTAATGTGGCTCATGCCAGCAGTTACAGCTGTGGCCACCTGCATCCGTGTGAGTGACTGAAGTTTTCACATGTGCGTGTGTACACTGCACACCCCTGCACACAGTGTGGAGCTCAGAGGACTGTCTGCTGGAGTTGGCTCTTTCTATTATGGTCCTGGCGATCAAACTCAGGCCGTCATGCTTGGTGGCAAGAGCCTTAACTCACCCGCTGARCCGTGTCCCTGGCCCCATTCAGAGCCTTATCATTTTTGTTTGAGACAAGCTTTCTTTTATTCCAGGCTGACCTCTATATCCCCGAGAATGACCTTTGCTGAGTAACTCCTAGGCCGTATCTTACATATTAATCGCATAATAGCTCCTTTTACTCGTTGGTCATTGGTGATTAAATTCTAGTCACATGGTTGGTTTTCCTGGTTGCCAGCTTTTGTCCTGGAATCATCTAAGGGCCCTCTGGTGAGTCATGCTACTGGTCAGATAGTGAAGTCAAGGGTTTTAGGGACTTTGGGTTGAGTAGCAAGGGCCAGGTACTTCCATTTCACACCCCCCCCCCCCTTGTGCTGATGTTCTCTGGATGGTGACCTGGCTTCCTGTTGCCCTTGTCCCAGCCCCCAGCCCCCACCTTTCCTCTCATCTTTCTTCCTCCGGTGCTCATCAGCACCTGGTGTGCTCGACTGACTCTTGTCAAAGCATCTTCAGGCCCGGGGCTTTGTCCATTTTGTTTGCTTCTGTGTAATGTTGCCCAGAAGCGAGGCTGGCATGGTGAGTGCCCAGTCAGTGAAGTGGTCCTAGCTCACAGTCAGGGGCGATAGGGGACCAAGTCCTGGGACTGCCAAGTTGCAAAGWGGGTGTGTTTTTCTCAGTGTCAACCTGCCTGGAAATTTGAGCGTTCCTGAATCATTTGGTCATGCGCTTTGGGAACGCTGACAAGAATGTTCCATGGGAGAGAGTAGCTGCCCCCAGGTCTCGACATCTGTATATCTTCCTCTACGCGGTGTAATAACCTGGTTTTCTTCTCCCTGCCTTCTCTTTGCTGCCAGACAAGACCCCCACTCCAGGGCCTCCTCCTGTCTGTTAATGGCTCCTCGTTCTCTGCTCCCCAGCTGTGTTTGTGTGCCTGTGCGGACATTAGCACATGTGTGTTCTAGCGCATGTGTATGTGGCAGCCGTGTACCTTGGTAGAGGGCACAGGATCCCTGTGCTCCCAGATCAGCACTTGGGAAAGCAGGAATGTTAAACACACCGTTGTCTCTTCCAAGGGAGCGCTGCTTAAGTCTTCTGCCTAGAAGTCTGGGAGAGGATGTAGTTAGTAACCTGGTGAGCTCTGCTCTCTGCAGGGCCAGGCCACACGGGACTCCCTGCCTAGTCGGGGTGTCTTGGACGTCTTCCTGGCTCCTTACCTGGAGCCTTGTCTCTGTCAATAGACCCATCTTTATGGAAGAGGTCACGTGTGCTTTGCATGGAGTTGCAGTGTAATAATGCCTTAAGTTTTGTTGTACTCACAGGATTGAGTTAATTATCAGCAGGAACGTTTTTTCCAAAATGTGCTGTGCTTAGATATGCCTAGGATAAGCTGCCCAGGGTCAGATCTAAAAGTTTGAACYGGCACCGGCTACTACGTCATGTGAGACACCGAGTTGCCTTCGTGTCTTGCTCAGATGACACTGCCTGCCCTGATGTTTGCAGAACCTGCCTCTCCCCACAAGCCTGGGGTGCTCTTCCGCTGCTGTCTACCCTGTGGTTTTGAGACAGGATCTTTTACTGGCTTGGAATTTCCACATAGGCTAAGCTGGCTGGCCTGTGAGACCCAGAGAGCCGGCTGTCRCCGACTCCTGGATTCTGGGATTATAAGTACACGTCATCTTGCCTGCTTTCAGCTTCGTTTTCTTTTTAACATTTAAGCATTTTTTAATGTTATTTGTCTTTTTGCATGTGGAGTGCTAGCCTACATGTGCCAGAGTGTATGTCAAGGTCAGAAGACATACTCGGTAGTTTGTCCTCATTCTCTCCTCTGTCTGAGACTGCGTCTCTGTTGTTTGAGGCTGCGGACCCCCGGCTACCAAGCCTTCTAGCTTCTGGGGATTCTCCTGTCTCCACGTCCCATCTTGCTGTAGGAGTACTGGAACTGCAGCGTGCGCCGCTGTGTGTGGCTTTCCATAGATCTGAGGGTTCTGAAGTCAGGTCCTCATGCTTCTGTTACAAGCACTTTATCCACTGAACTATTTCCCCAGTCTAAAATTAAAAATAAATAAATAAATAAAAATAAATAAAAAATCTTATATTTATGTATTGTATGTGTGTATGCACATACATGTGTGGAGGCTAGAGAACAATTTGTGTGAGTTGGTTTTATCTTTCTACCATGTAAGCCCCAGGAATGCAACCTAGGTCCTGAAGCTTGGGGGGCACGTGCCTTCCTCCGTGTTCTAAGCTGTCTCACCAGCCCCCGCTTCTCTAGTTCCATTCTTGACAGAATCTTTCTATTCCTACTGAGGCAAAGCACCAAAGCCAGTATGGGCTTACCTGAGCACACCTTCGTAGAGTGGGACTGCGACACAGTGCCTCACCTTTGTGCTGGGCTCGAGAACACTGAAAGTGTAAGATAAGCATGAAGAGTCCCCAGTTCACAGTGTTGGGGCTCAAGACAGAGCAGCTGGAGGGGCAGCCGCCACAGGGGGGCGCCACGCTCCCTCGCCAGCGGGAGCAAGCAGCAGGCAGGCTTTCCTTATTTGGCATGCCGGAAGAAGAGTTTATTATTGCTTTTCTCTCTTTCCAGGGATTTGCAGTGATTCTTGCCAAAGCTGTCACCGCTCTGGACCTGCCTGTGACCATTATTAATCTGAAGGACTATGACCCAGATGACAGTCTGATAGGAGAGGTTGGTAATGATTTAAAATTCAAATTTAATTGACCACCTGTCCTATGGGGTGAATAGAATCTTCAGAATAATTTAAAAATTTGTGCTGAGGCATTTCAACTAGAAGCCTTTTTACTGTGACTCAGGAACTTTTGTTTGTTGAGTCAGGACCCTGCCCTGTAGCCGTGGCTTGACCTCAGACTCAATAGCAGCCATATTGCCTCTGCCTCCTGAGAGTCCAGGGATTCCTGGTATATGTACCACTGCGCTCTGCTCCAAAGCCTGCATTCAAAAAACCAACTTCACTCAGACAATGGAAACTCTGTGTATCATTACTTTTTAAAGATTTGTTTTGTCTTCTTATTCTTTGGCCTATCAGCATTTGCCTGTTTGTCTGTAAGCACACTATGTGCGTGCCTGGTACCCATGGAGACAGGAAGAGGGCTTGATTGAGTCCCTGGAACTGGAGTTATAGCTGGTTCTGATCTACTGTGTGGGGTCTGAGAATAGAACCTGTGTTCTCTCTAAGAGCAGTAGGTGTTCTTAACCACTGAGTCGTCTTACCATTCCAGCCTTGAGTGTTCTTGTAATCATGCTTACTGCCAATATCCTGCTGACATAAGCACTGCTTTCTTCAGATCACTAGTAAAAACGTCTGTGCCTTCCTGGTTGCTACCTACACGGACGGCCACCCCCCAGAGAGCGCAGAATGGTTCTGCAAGTGGTTAGAGGAAGCAGCTAATGATTTCCGCTTCGGCAAAACTTACCTGAAGGGACTTCGATATGCAGTGTTTGGCCTGGGAGACTCTGCCTACCGGAGCCACTTCAACAAGGTGGGTGTGTGGTGAGTTGTAGGACTAGGTCCTTCCTTAACCAAAAGACAGACAGACAGGGAAGGTCTCATGAGAACACATTATGTGTGAGAACTAACCTATGAACTTTACTTTGTGATTTTTTTTAATTTTTATTTTGTGTGTGTGTGTGTGTGTGTGTGTGTGTGTGTGTGTTTTACCTGTATGGTTATTTGTGCACCACTTGTATGCTTGGACTCTGCAGACGTTGGAAAGTGCCCAATCGGGTGGAAGTAGAATGTCAGACATGCGAGCTGCCATGAGGTTGCTGGGGATTGAATGCGGGTCCTTTGGGAGAACAAGCAGTTCTCGCTCTCTCTCTTTTTTTTTTTGTTTAAAAAGACGTATTTGTTTATTATATGAAGGTACACTGTAGCTGTCTTCAGACACACCAGAAGAGGGCGTTAGATCTCATTAAGGATGGTTGTGATGATTATGTGGTTGCTGAGATTTGAACTCCATAATCTTCGGAAGACCAGTCGGCACTCTTAACTGCTGAGCCATCTTTCCAGCCCTAATAATACTTTATTATTATATTAATGTTGTTTTTTATGGTGCTGATGATGGAACCTAGGGCTGTGAGCATGCCGTACAAGTACCTGGTTACTGAGCCACGCCCCCAGCTCCTCCCTGGAGGATTCTAGGCAGGGGCTCTACCAACGAGCCACGCCCCAGCCCCTCCCTGGGGGATTCTAGGCAGGGGCTCTACCACTGAGCCACGCCCCCAGCCCCTCCCTGGGGGATTCTAGGCAGGGGCTCTGCCACTCAGCTCCATTTTCAGCCAGAATAATCTTGAACTTCTCATCTTCTTGCCTCATGTCAGGGTTCTGAGAATGCAGCTGTGTGTGCCACCACACCTAGTTTATTCAGTACTGAGGACTGAACCCTGGTTCTCCTGTGTACTAGGCAAGAGCTCTGTCACTGAGGTATATTTCTAGCCTTTTTATTTTGGAAGAGTTTCATAAGTTGCCAGGCTGGCCTTGAACTGCTGTATAGTCCAGGGAAGCCTTGGCCCTGAGATCCTCCCGCCTCCCACTCCTGGGCAGCTAGGCTCACAGGCCTGCGCCACCAGGCCCAGCTTGGAGCTCGCAGTGGTGTTTGGACCTGCGCTGTAGAAGCTCCTGAGCCGTGGCCCTGGGTCACTGGGTTTCTGGAAGCCTGCTTTAGGGGACACTGGAGTTTTAATTCGTGTTTGTGGGTTGTGGTCTTTCTCAGTGGCCTCTCTCTCCCTTCCTTCCTGAAGGTCAGCACGAACGTTGACAAATGGCTCTGGCTGCTTGGCGCCCAGCGGGTGCTGACCCGAGGGGAGGGCGACTGCAACGCAGTCCAGAGCAAGCATGGCAGCATCGAGGCCGACTTCACAGCCTGGAAGACCAAGTTCATCTCCCGGCTGCGGGCCCTGCAGAGAGGGGAGAAGAAGGCCTGTGGCGGGAACTGCAAGAGAGGGAAGTGCGAGTCGGCCCAGCACGGCCCTGGAGAGGCGCGCCCTCACCCCCCTCCCGCGCAAGGCGAGTTGCATCCTGGGGATGCCGAGGTGTGTGCTTATTTATACTTCTTTCTTTGTGTGTGTGTGTGTGTGTGTGTGTGTGTGTGTGTGTGTGTGTGTGTGTGTGTGGCGGGCGGTATGCACATATGTGGCTGTCCTCTGTGTAGCTAGCTGTGTGGAGATACCTGCCTTTACCTCTGTCCCGGTTAAATGATCTGAAACTCAGGTGCAGTTGTTCACGGAGAGAGAGCACAGCTTGTGACTTACACTGGGTGTTAGCCATGTGTCAGACTTGGGGCGGCTCCTCCTCCTCCCCCTCTTCCCTTTCCCTCCTCCCTCAGTCCTGCTTTTCCTCTTCTTTCTTCTCTTCTTCCTCTGCTGTCCTCCTCCTCTTCTCTTCATTCCTATCATCCCACCCTGTTTCCCTCCCTCCCTCCGTCCGTCCCTCTCTCTCCCCCCTTCCTTTCTTCCTTCTTTCCTTTCTCTTTTCCCACTACCCCCTTTCCCCTTTCCCTTTTGTCTGACAGGGTCTGGTTATGTAGCCCAGGCTGGCCTGGAGCTCCTTACTTAGCTGTAGCTAGCCTCCGTTTCCAAGCCCTGGGCCTTAAATCTCAGGGCCATGACACTCATTCTTGTCCCTTTCACTGCCGCATTGCTGAGTCAGGCTGATTTTTACCATCTTTCTCTGGTCAAGACATGGGAGCTGAGAGAAGTGGTGTGTGTCCTGGTCTGAGCGTGGTTCCTGACCCGGTGACTGTGGCCCACTGTTGGAGCGGTGGTCATCCTGGCTTCACCCGTGACTTCCTCGGCCTCTAAGCCTCACCCTGAGTGACTGCTCAGGTGTCCACTTCTTAAAACTGTCTTCAGGCTGCGGAGCAGCTGCTGGCGCCACAGCTGGCTGCCTGGCCACAGCCTTGGAGCAGCTCTGAGTGTTGACCCGCTGTGTCTCTTCTCCACTTCGCTGCAGTCCTTAGACGAGGCTCAAGTGTCCGTGTAAACGGTCAGTCCGTCTCCCTCACTGGCCGCTCCCGCCCACGCAGCTCCAGCGGTCAGCAAGCTTTCCCTCCGTGAGGGTGGCGTGAGGTTTCCTCTTTGCTTTCTGACTACAGTGGGCTACATGGCGTCTCGTCTCTGCCTCTGCCTCTCAGGGGTAGCTGTACAAGCGCAGCCCCACGAAGCCAGAAGGGCTTGTTTGTTTCCAGTGGGGGTTGAATGGGATCTTGCCAGTGTCTCTCCAGCCCACCGTTTTGATTTGTTTTAGAAGGGGTCTCAAGCAGCGGGCCTTAACCCTGACAGATAGCTGAGGATGGCTACGTTCCAGATCTCCCTGCCTGGCTGGGCTCACATGGGCACCCATCTTGATTTTTTTTTTTCCAATTTTTATTTGGCAGTGGGGTCTTACCAAGTTGCCCAGGCCACCCTTAAACTCACTCTTTAGCCCAAGTGGAATTTTCCTGCTTTAGCTTCTTGAAAATCGGATTGCAGTTTCTTTTTCTTTTTCTTTTTTCTTTTTTCTTTTTCCTTTTTAAGGCAGGGCCTTGCCCTGCTCCCAGTGGCCTTGGAGCTGGGTGAGTATGTACTCCAGGCTGGCCTTGACGTGACCTCTTTCCTGACTGCCGAGATTACAGTGGGTGCTACCACACCTGGAAAGACTGATGCTTCTTTTAAGACAAGATCTCAGTGTGTAGCCCAGAGAGCTGGGATCAGAGGTGTGCGTGGTCATCATCGTCAATGTCATTGTCATTGTCGTTGTCAACGTCCTGTCATCATTCTTAGCAGTTTCCCTCTTTCAGAGACCCCGCCCACCCGTCTACCTGACCTTGGCCCCTGCTCCCTCTTCATTCTCCACCTGAGTCCTGCTCTCCCCTCCTCATTACCTTCATTACCAGCTACTGCCACATGGGGCGGGGGTGGGTAGTGGGGGCGGTCCTCGGGGCTGAGCATAAGTGTCAGCTGACAGGCGAGTTTGAGTGCCGGGCATCTGCTGTCCTGTGACCTGCCAATGGCCAGTCCCTTTCTTCCCCGGGGTGCTGTAGCAGGCTTTCCCCAGCTACCCCAGCGTGCAGTCTGTCTAGTCCGTCGTCTCGTGTATTCCAGGTAGGCCTGGGCTAGCTGCACTGCTCTCCGTTTAGACGATCTTTTAGAGTTTGTATTTCCCCCATTTTCATACCTGTGTATGTGGTGTGCCTGTGTGTGTGTGCGTGCATGTTTTTGCATGCTTGTGGGCATATGTGTGTGCGCGTGTACATGTACACATGTGGATGCCAGGGGTTCGATTGCTCTTGTGCCCTATCCATGGCGGCAGGGAATCTCAATCACACCCAGGGCTCAGAGCCAGCTGGCTCGCCAGGCTGGAGTCAGGCGGGCAGCCATACTCCTGCATCTCTGTGGACTAGAAGTAGGGATTCAGCTGGGCGGTGGTGGCACACGCCTTTAATCCCAGCACTTGGGAGGCAGAGGCAGGCGGATTTCTGAGTTTGAGGCCAGCCTGGTCTACAGAGTGAGTTCCGGACAGCCAGGGCTACAAAGAGAAACCCTGTCTCAAAAAAAAAAAAAAAAAAAAAAAAAAAAAAAAGACGTAGGGATTCAAACTCTAGTCCTCAGGTTGCCCAGCAAGCACTTTAACCACAGAGCCATCTCCCCAGCCCCTTTCAAGCACTTTAGGAGCCTCTGCTGGTTTCCTTCCAGGATGTGATCTCCCCACATCCCTTCCCCACCCCCACACTTGGCTTCCCAATTTGCTGGCCGTTCCTCAGTGGCTGACTGTAGCTTGCGTATGCCTCCCACCCCCTTGGGCGCCTTTTCCCTGCACTCTTACAGCTCGGCGTTCCCTTAGTGTTTGCTCGGTTGTTCCACGGCAGAGACAGCCTGCTGTGGCTACTTAGCCCTAAACCTTTTAGCCACAGCATGGGAACTCTAACGCCTGTACCCCGGCGCTGCTGTGATTGGATCGGAACCTTTCTGGCGAGGAAGGGAATGTGTTACATTAATTTTCTACCTCCAGTGGCTTCCATGAGTCACATTTAACTTTTTTTTTTTTAAACATTCATTTATTTTTTTATAAAAACTGTCTGTGTTTGTGTCTTTCTCGCCTGCAAGTGTATTTATTTGTACGGCACATGCATGCAGTGCCTGTGGATCCCAGGAGACGGGGTGGGGTCCGTCCACCTGGAGTTGTAGCCTGTGGCGAGCTGCCGAGCGGATGCTAGGAGCCGAGGCCAGGCTCTCGTCAGGAGCAGCCAGCGCTGAGCCATCTCGTAAATCCTCTGCGTTCATCTTGGATTGAAGACAGTTCTTAAATTTTCTGAAGGTCACAGAGACAAGTTAATGGCAGTTCTGATTAGATCTTATGTGAAGATGAAATGAGTTCCTTTGAGAGCCAGTAGGTTCGTCTCTGTCAGAGAGGAGGCTCTGAGCCTGAGTTACAGACGGTCAGCTAAGTGTCTCTCCAGCTAAATGCCACCTGCTGCCAATGTTAAAATGCCAGTTAAATTGATTAATTTTGAGACAGGGCCTCGTGTAGCTCAGGTGGCATTGATTGAGGATGACCTTGACCTTGCGATGCTCCGGCCTCCACCTTCAGTGCTGGAGTACAGGTGTGTATCGCGGGGCTGTGTTTATCCTCGCTGGGGCAGAACCCAGGGCTCTCCATGCCCTGGAAGCCCTCTGTCAGGCCGTCGACCTCTTCCTTTGAGGGTTCGGGGTCACAGCTGTGCGCACTCCTCCCTGTTGCACAGCAGTGTCTGTGCTAAGCCTGGCCAGGCTGCAGAGCTGAGGCTGGCTTTGTTCATATTTCCAGAAGTGCTGACCTCTGGCCCTCCATACAGCCCTGAGTTGCAATCACTTCGTTCTGTTTGCCCTCAGAAATGAGTCGCAGGCACATGGCGCGTCACCTCAAAATAGATTCTGTGCAGTGACGTGTTCAGGCTGCTCTAGTGCTAGGTGGGCAAACAAGGCTCTGCCCAAAATTAAAAAAAAAAGTGTGTATGTGTGCACATGTGCACGCATGCCACAGGGCATGTGTAGAGGTCAGGTGACGCCTGTGTGTGCATATGTGCACACATGTCACAGAGCACGTGTAGAGGTCAGGTGACGCCTGTGTGTGCACATGTGCACACATGTCACAGAGCATGTGTAGAGGTCAGGTGATGTCTTTTAGAAGGCAGTTTCCTCTGTCCACCAAGTGTGTCCAGGAGCCCGAGCCGGGACCATCAGGCTTTGGGCAGGCGCCATTACTCATTGCAGCACCTTGGTGGCCCCGTCTGCTTTTGGTGGTCTCAGGCCTGCTAGGAAGTGCTGTCCCACAGCCCACTGTCCCCCCTTCTCCCTGGTGTCGTCTTCCCCTGAGCACTGTCCAGTCGGTTTGCACACGGCAGGTTGGCTGAGGGATTAGTTTTTGTCACTTTGTGAGTTTTGTTTGTTTATGTGGCCTGCGAGTATGTTTGTGCACTGCGTGGATGCAGCACCCACCCATGGAGGCCAGAAGAGGGCCCCGGATCCCCTAGAACCGACAGTAGAGACCATTGGGTGTGGGGACTGAACTCATGTCCTCTGGAAAAGCAGTCAGGGCCCTTAACCACTGAGCCGTCTCTCCAGACAGACTCTGTGATGCCTTTCCACGAGGATCATTTCAATGCCAGAGATCTAAGATGGTTTCTGTTTTTAAAAATTCCTACTGTAAAGGCGGGGCTAGTCAGATGCCTCAGAACGGAAAGGAACTTGCACCTAGCTTGAGACCTGAGTTCCATCCCTGGAACCCACAGTGATGAAAACATTGGCACCACAAGTGTACACCATGGCACTTGTACATGCACGCGTGTGTACACACACACACACACACACACACACCACAAAATAATGACAAAAAAGCAGCAAAGAAAACTCAAACAAAAACAAACGCTTTGAAGTGTGGCAGTGGCAGAGCACCTGCCCAAGATTGTGACAGGCCAGGGAATCCATCRCCAGCAGCACAAAGTCACCCCCACACAAAAAGACCATCAGGAGGGGAGGCGGAGTGCGAGGTGAGCTTTGTGGGATTCTCAAGTTTTCCCCTTGCAGGAGGAAGAGCCCTGTGAGAGCAGCAGTGAGGACGAGTCCGGGACGCAGAGGTACCAGAGCCTGACTTCTGTGGTTGATGTCGAGGACCTGGGCACCATTATGAACCCCATGAAGAGGGACAAGGTACCGTTCTTTTGGGGGAGGCTGGGGTGGGTCCTGTGGTCACTCAGTTCCTAGATTCTGGCTCTGGCCTGAAGGGAAGGCAGTTTAAGGTCTCTAGCTTCACCTGGAAGGGTTTCTGGTTTTGCTGTTTGTCTCTTTTGTTTTACTGTAGTTACATAAACTTTGAACATTGAAAATTACACCTTTTTCATGTGTGTCTGTACTTTGTGTGCTGTATGTATGTAGGGGCACACAGGCACAGCCAGAGGACAACATCTGTGACTGGGTTCTCTCTCTGCTTCTACCCTGCAGGTCCCCACAGCTGGACACAAGGTGTCGGGCTCRTGGCGAGCATATTTGTCTGCCGAGCCATCTCTCTGGCCTCTCTGTGGACTTTGCTAAGTTCTTCTTATTCAGTTCAGGGAAAACAGGCTCCTCCAAGGACAGGTAGATTTCAGTGTGGAGGCTGAGGAGTAGACACTAGCTCAGAGAGGGCATTCAGAGCTGTGGAGGATTTCTTGTCATTAACATTTCAAATGGAAGCACAGTGGGGGTGGTACACACGACTTTAGTTTCAGCACTAGGGAGGCAGAGGCAGGAGGATCTCTGTGAGTTGGAGGCCACCCTGGTTTACGGAGCTAGATCCAGGACAGCCAAGGCTACACAGAAAAACCTTGTCTCAGACAAATAAACAACACCCCCCAAAAAACAAAAAACAAAAAACAAAGACGTGAGTTCTTTTATGGTCTTTTCTAAATCAGTCAAACTGTAATGCAGCGAAAGTAATTTTTGGCTTTTGACTGAAAATGTAAATTTCTTTGTAGAACAGTCTTTGTGTGGGACATGAAGTAGGAGATTGAGGTAGAATTCTGGAATTCACACCTGGTTAAGCCTCCTTAAAACTTTGCTTAGTGAGGTTAGGACACATTTCTTTGCTTTTCGTCTGGTGGCCAGAAGAGGTCGCTAGAGAACACAGTAACAAAGACCATCCTTGCCATGCTAATAGCCTTGGAAATGAAATGATGTTAGGCCTGGAAGGTTTTAGCATTTTAAAATTTTCCATAAAGGCCATCAGACGGAAGGGGCTGTGTGTAGTTTTCATCCTCAGTTAGACCTGATAATAAGTCATCAGTGCTCTTTTTCTCTCTTCAGTTTATGCATATATGTTTGCACACATGTTTTTAATTTATTGCGCTGCCGTGTGTTAACCCAGGAGCCATTGTGCATGCTGGGCTGTGCGGTACCATTGAGTTACAGCCTGAATCCACCCCCTCTTTCCGTCTTTTTGTTTTCTATTGTTACTGTTTGAGAGAGAGTCAAATGTAGCCCAGGCTGGCCTTAAACTTGGTCTCGTAACCACCGATGAGAACACACGACCGAGGGTTGTGTTTTAATGCTTTTCAGTTCCATTTGGAGGCTGCACTAGCAGAGGCGCATCTCGAATGGGCTTTGCATTGTGATTACATGTAGGCATTTGGAGTGCTGGCTTTGAGATGAAGTGTGCTTGATTTTTCTCAGGGCGAGAAGGTAGAAGAGTCAGCCTGAACTGTTCCGTCGCCATTTGTGGGCTGCTGCCCTGAATCCCCCCTCCCCCCTCCTTCCTTCCTCTCTTCTTTCCCCTTCTCTTCTGCTCTTYTCTGCGTCCTGTCTTCAGTGTCCCTGGGAGGGCGCACCTCCTGCTAGGAGCTGTCCTTTGTTTGTTTATTTATATTTTTATTTATGTTTGTTTTTCAAGAAAAGCTTTCTCTGTGTAGCTCTGCCTGGCTTAGAACTGGCTCTGTAGGCCAGGTTGGCCTTGAACTCACAGAGGTCCACTTGCTTCTGCCTCCCGAGGGCTGGGATTGAGGGCATGCCCAGCCCCCGCCCCCACCCCCACCCCCTTTCTGGAAGGGTGGTTTAGTTAACACTTGCATTCTGCCCCTTTTCAGGTGAAGAAGTTGAAATTCAGAGAAAGTCACTAATTTGCCACAGTTAGGCAGTTTGTCTGTGTTGGATTGTTAAACATGTTTGATCTTGGGGCAGGCAAGATGGTTCAGGGGTACAGGTGCTTGCCACCGAGCTCGGCTGCCTGAGTTCGGTCGCTGGGACGCACACAGAAGAAAAGAACCAACTCCCAAGTGCTATCTCCTGACTGCCACACACGGACACGCTAATTAAGTCAATAAAGTAGAATAAAAATTAAATACTTTTTAAACAGATGAACTTCCGACTTAGGCTGGGTTTTTAATGGTTGTTTTGTTTTGCTTTGCTTTGTTTATTTATTTGTTGACCCTGGTGGTGTGTCTTTTGGTCACACTGAGGGATGCTGGGCCTCACCTTGGGTGCGTGAACCTCCTCGCTATTGGGGGAGTCTTGGGTGCGTAAACCTCCTCGCTGTTGCGGGAGTCTTGCTTGCTGCCAGTTCTGGATTTTATTTTCTCACTTGAACACAGAGAGAAAAGGCTCAACAGGAGGGGAAAGCCGCCGTGCAGAGGAGCTCAGAGAAGAATGAAGACAGCGAAGGAAGAGCTATGATAACGCCTGCTCTGCGGGAGGCCCTGACTAAACAAGGTGACCGCCTGCCCGGGCTGGGGCTGGGATGGTCCTGCTCTCTGAGTTCTCGGCCTCGATGCCCAGGATGGGAAGCACAGGACAGGCTTGTCACAGGACACAAAGAAGTCTCATGTTGGTTAGTGTGGCGCTTGGGTCACAGCATGTGTTAGAACTTAGAGCACTGGGATCCGAGGAGGATAGTATGGGAGGAAGCATCTATCTAGCTCAGTCTCACACGCTTGGTCTGTGGTCATGGACCTGTGTCTCTGGGTCTATCATGAGATAGAGCCACCGGCAGCAGAACTGCCTCGGAGAGACCTCAGGGTAGGAAGTAGCCAGTTGGAGACAGGAAGCAGCCACACCCTTAGCCACTCTTCCTGTGACACACTTCCGCCAACCAGCCCACCTTCCACAGTGCACTGCCTTATATAAACTGCTCACTTCTTGACTCCATCGGAGGAGCATCTATTTCCCCAGAGTCCTCAGTTTCTGACACTCTCTGGACATACCTAGGTGTTAGTCTGTCCAGTGGAGCTGACAGTCAAGGCTGATCATCATCTGGGGCAGACAGGGCTGCCAGAGCCACTCCTACTTTCTTTTGGGTCTTGTGTATTCCAGGATGGTTTCAAACTCACTATCAAATTGATGATGATCTTGAACTTCTTTCTGATCCTCCTGCCTCTACCTTCTAAGTGCTGAGATTATAGACATGTCCCATCGTGCCTAGTTTTCATGGTGCTGAGTTCAAACCCAGGGTCTTCTTGGATTTCCTGCATGTATGTTTGGACACCACTTCCAGAGGCCAGAAGGCTTCAGATCCTTTGGAATTGGATGGTTGGGAGCCATGGTGTGGGTGCTGGGAGGTGAGCATAGATCCTCTGGAAGAGTAGCCAGTGTTCTTGGCCCATATGAGTCATTTCTCCAAGCCATTACTTGAATTTTATTACATTTCTTTAGTTTTATTATTTCTGTAGTTATTTTATTCTGTCCTCTCCTCGTTCCTCTGGGACTGTGCTACATGTCTTCTAGCAGGCTGCTTGCATTTGACCAAAGCTCTCTGAGGTTTCTGATGTACATTTTTACACTGGAAGAAGGTACTGAATCCTATGGGACTGCAGTGACAGGCAGCAGTGAGCTCCATGTGGGTGCTGGGAATTGAACTCAGCACCTCTGAAAGAACAGCAGTGCTCTTAACTGCTGAGCCGTGTCTCCAGTCCATCAGACTTGGCAGTCTTTTTTTGTTTGTTTTGTTTTGTTTTGTTTTGTTTTGTTTTGTTTTGAGACAGGGTTTCTCTGGGTAGCCCTGGCTGTCCCAGAAGTTGCTTTATAGACCAGGCTGGCCTGGAACTCAGAGATCCATCTGCCTCTGCCTCTGCCTCCCAAGTGCAGGGATCA
The DNA here is from genome assembly GCA_002335545.1 of Apodemus speciosus. Classification (NCBI taxonomy): domain Eukaryota; kingdom Metazoa; phylum Chordata; class Mammalia; order Rodentia; family Muridae; genus Apodemus; species Apodemus speciosus. The sequence goes on along the minus strand of BDUI01001700.1, from coordinate 77,797 downwards.
GAGGCGTGCGACACTACCACCTGGCTTAGATTTGGCAGTCTTAGTTACTTTTCTGTTGCTGTGAAGAGACAGTTTGATCAAGGCAACTTGTAGAAGAGAGAGTTTACAGTGGAGTCCATGACTGTCATGGTGTGGGAGGAAGCATGGCAGCAGCAGGCGGGTGGGCAGGCGTGGCACGGGAGGAGTGGCTGGGAGTTTACATCCTGATCCACAAGGAGGAGGCAGAGAGCGCTAACTGGGAATGGTGTGAACTTCTCCTCCAAGCCCCACCCCCAGTGACACTGCCTCTAACAAGGCCACACCTCCAAATCCTTCCCAAAGAGTTCCACCAACCAGGACCGAGCATTCGAATACGTGAGCCCACGGGGGCCAGTCTCACTCAGACCAGCACATTGGCCTAACCCGAAGGGCTCTTCGAGTCAGATTACCACAGAGATAACTACACAGCACATTACTGTAGCCCTGTAGCCAAAGGGCTGCAACTGCCAACTAGTCAAGATGGAGATGGAGATGGAGCCAGACTCGCTGTCAGTAGATGAATGGATGAAGAAAATGTTCATACACATTTTGTTGGACTATAAAGAAGAACAAAATTACAGTTGTAGGGAAGTTGATTCTGGAGATGATAGTAAGCTGGGCTTAGAAAGACAAATGACGTTTCTCTTTCATCTATGGACTCTTGTATATGCTATACAAAATCATTGATGTGAGCCTTTGGGGCCTTTCTCATTCAGACTGCCACATGCACTCTGGTCGCTGAAAGCAGTATGTTTCTGGGCAGGGTCTTTTTTTGTTTTGTTTTGTTTTGTTTTGTTTTTGTTTTTCGAGACAGGGTTTCTCTGTGTAGCCCTGGCTGTCCTGGAACTCACTCTGTAGACCAGGCTGGCCTCGAACTCAGAAATCCGCCT
>BDUI01001700.1:41591-73520 GCA_002335545.1 Apodemus speciosus | reverse complement strand
GCCATATCTGGATCCACTGCCCCACTTCCTCTGAGGCCGGCTCCTCCTCCTCCTCCTCTTCCTCATCTTCCTCTTACACTTCCTCCTTTCTTCTCTTCTTCCCGCTCTCTTCCTTCTCTCCCCTTTTCTCTTTCTATTCTTCCTTCTCTCGCTCCTCCTCGTCCTGCTCCTCGCTCCCTATGTGTGGTGCGAGCCTCAAGCTGGAGCCTCCCCTGTGCTCGGCCAGCATGAATCACTGAGCCACGCCCGCAGCCCTCCACGTTAAGTGGATGTGTTTACATTTGAGAAAGGTTAGGAGAAGTTGCTCTGCGTGGGAAACAGTGAGATGCTTACTTATATATGGTAAGACTAAGAGGGGCGCGACCCTTAACGAAGGAGGGCTGAGGAGCCCAGGGCTTCATTCAAGCGAAGAGTGAGAAGGCGACTCCGCAGACTCAGAGCTCATTCATAACGCAGAGTGGATGTGGGGTCCTGAGAAGTCACTTGTGGGGCGTTGGCATGGAGTGACACAGAAAATAGGCCTTCTGTCTTGAAATGCCATGACTCACTAAGGTCCATGTTTTGTTTCTAATTTATTTCTTTCTTTTAATTTTAATGTAAAGCGTGTGTGCGCACGTGTGCTGAAGGTACAGGTGGTTGTGAGCTAGCTGATGTGGGTGCTGGGCACTTGGCTCTGCAGGAGCACCATGAGCTCGTCATCCCCCCAGCCCGGTTTCTCCTTTGTACTAAGACTTGGAGACGGTCTCCTGAAAGCATTCCCACTGCACTAGGCCGGACTAAAAGGAAGCTAGGCTAATGTGGTTGGCCCACCTGCCGTGACAGCTTCAGAGTAAGTGATGGGCGACCCTAAAACTACTAAACAGTGATTATGATTGCTCCAGGTAGAGTTTACGCATTCACTTACTTTACTCTTGGGGATTATTAACAGTATTTGTGAGGTCAGCAGTATTTTTAAAAACAAATTATATTAATAAGAGTTCTGTAGGCAGTTGTTTTCTTTACCTTTCTTGACTGTTTTGGATATAAGGTCTTACTGTTTAGCCCAGGCTGGCCTTGAACTTCTGGTCTCTTTGAGTCCTGGGATTCAGACACACACCGCCATACCTGGCCACCTTGATATCTAGCTCCAAATGAGCCGTCTCGCCTGAAGCCACCCTGTGACTCTGAAGGCGATGGTGTCTTGCTCAGCAGTTTGAGTTTGTGCCAGTCTCCTACTCTCCGTGTCCTGTCACCAGTGGCTTCTCGTCCTCCTCGCTCCGCTGCCCTGCTCTCCAGGCAGCAGTTATGCAGCTTCGCCTTTTCTCTTGCCCAGGACAACGACTGGCAGCCGTCCCCCGTCCCCGCCTCTTTTTATTATTCCCATATGTGTTTATAAACCAATATTCCTAAGGGCTGGCAGGATGGCTTAGTGTGCAGGGGTGCTGGCCACGGAGTCCGACCAGCTGTGTTCAGTAGCTGTGACCCTGTGGCAGCAGGAGAGAAGCACGTCTCACAAGTTKTCCTCCAGTATACAGAAGATGATGAAGGGTTGCCAGTAAAACATTCTGTCACTTGATCCGGCAGGGAAGCTACAAGTATGTCCATGGGCTGTGGGTGTGCCTCGTATGCAGGAAGCCTTGGGTTCCTCCATGTCCAGCACTGGCTAAACTGGAGGGGCCGTGTACACTCCCAGTCCCAGGGCTCCATGGAAGTGCTCAAGATACACTTGAACTTGGCTACATAGAATGGACCTATCCTGTTATACGTACGACCCTGGCTCAAACAAACAAACAAACAAACAAAGCTCCCACWTAGACTTCCTGAAGGACAGGGTAGGCAAGGGGGTGGAGTCCCAGCCAGCAGCGGTTGTCACAAACCTGAGTGAGGTTGTCTTAAGATGAGTGGCTGCAGTATGCTTCTCCTCTCAACGGTTGTGTGAATGGGTGAATGACCTCAGACTCGAATGCAGTGTCGCGTTAAGTCAGAGTCTGAGGCCCTGTGCTGGGTGGCAGCTCTCTGCGCTGATTGTGTGTGGGGACTGGGTCTTGGGTTGCTGCTCATTTGGAAAATGTGAGTTACCTGTGTGCTGAGGAAGTCAGTTGCAGTGACAGACAACAGAGCTGGGACTGGAGTGGAGAGGGGTGGAGAGGAGCTTGAGGAGAGAAGCGGAGAGGAGCTTGAGGAGAGAAGCCAATGCTCTGACATCTTCCTCCGACGTTCCGCGTCAAGGGTCATTAGACTGCAAGGTTAGGAGCCTGCCTGGCATCCCCGAACATGCCGGTTGGGCTCGGGCATCATCTTCTGGGCAGTTTGGGGTTCTTTAGCCAGGAGGCATGGCTCTGAGGTGTGCTGTGGAGGAAGGTGGTGAGAGGAGGGCCGCTCTTGGGTGTGGGGGGTATCATGTCCTACACCCGAAAGGAGATGGCGACGGGACCAGCCTAGCTGCCTGAGCCTCACAGAAGGGGCGTGCCTCCTTAGGCGCTACTCTCTTCTAGCTTGAAGGGGAGCCCCTCCAAATGAGCTAGGCAGGCCCAGTTCTCCTGACAAAGGGCACTGGCATTCCCACTAACAATAAATAGGGCATGTGCTCTGCTGTCTAGCTGGGCCTGGCATTCCCTCCCTGTGTGGAGAGGTATGTCAACCAGTTTCAGTGAGAAGAGACCATTCCCCTCCCAAGAACCTGGCCTGAGCAGTGTTCTCCTTCCTTGCTGGCCTGACATTTTCTTTCCCTATTATCCATAGCAGTACCATGGTAACTAGGTGGCTCTTGTTACAGGGCAGTCCCTTTGTCCCTGTGAGGCCAGGAGTTTCCTTTCTGTGGAATATACAGGCCAGAGGGAGCCTGGCTAAGAAGCAGCCCAGGTGGAGGAGTCTGCTGGCCTGACACTCTTGTCTTCCAGTGAACCAGCAAGGCCCAGGGGTCACCCAAGGTAGAGTACTCTGCAAAGGCTAGGGAGGTTCAATCACTGTGGAAAGCCCAGCATGGGGCCCATTTTCTAGCTCAGCAAAGTGACTACTTGCTAAGAGAGGGGGAGAGCCAGGCGGTGGTGGCGCACGCCTGTAATCCCAGCACTCTGGGAGTCAGAAGCAGGTGGATTTCTGAGTTTGAGGCCAGCCTGGTCTACAGAGTGAGTTCCAGGACAGCCAGGGCTATACAGAGAAACCCTGTCTGAAAAAAAAAAAAACAAATCCCCCCCCCCAAAAAAAAGAGGGGGAGAAATGTGTCAAGCAGTGGTTCTCAACCTTTCGAATGCTGCAACCCTCTAAAACAGCTCCTCGTGTTTATAGTGACCCCCAAACAAAACATTTGTTTCTTGTTGCTACTTCATAACTGTAATTTGGTGCTGTTATGAATTTTAATATAAATATCTGATATACAAGATATCTCTATGGGGTTAGACCAACAGGTTGAGAACTGGTCTAGATTCTCCTCATTGACAGAATTCCCAGGATATTGCAGAAAAATCGCCTGTCACAGCAAGGACTTGAGAAAGTCATAACTCGGATAGCAGAAGATAATCAGCTGCTGTCAACAGCATCAAACTGGGTGAATACTTTGAGCAGCTACAGCAGTCAAGTCATCAGTTATCGTCACACAAATGAAGGAGTAAAACAGCCCAGTAAAGAGCAAGGCTAACAGCACAACTGAGAAGCCCAGCACAGCAGCAAAGCAGACTCACAGATGAAAGGACTTCCCGGGGGCTCAGCCGGCAGGCAGGGGTGGCAGCCTCTGTACTCCGACCCCAGCGGGATGGCACAGTTTGCACCAGGACTAGTCAATAGGGTTTACCGAGTCTGAACCACAGAAATCAAAGTAGAGTAGGCACTAAACAAACAGAATTCAAAGTGGGGCCTYGGGGATGCGTGAACTAATGAGATGCCCATCAGCATCTCCGCCATTGAAGTGCCGGGGTGAACACGGGGGAGAGAGGAACTGAGGCAGCACGGCTGGATCCTGCTGACGGCGGGGCCACACTGGGAGAAGCAGACAGCTTCGTTATCGGTCTGCATGGAGGTCAGAGGACAATTTGGATGTGTTGGTTCACCTTCTGTCTTGTGGGTCGCAGGGTTCAAACTCAGGTCAGCCAGTGCTTTTCCCCACTGAGTTCATCCTCTGCCCTACAGTGCTGTCTTAGAAATAATGATGTCTTTGGGTTGAGGAGATGGTTCAGAGGGTGAAGGCCTTGCCCTGTAAGCCTAGTGACCTGAGTTCAATCTCTGCGACCCACACATAAAGGTGGCAAAAGAGTCAATTCCACCACTTTGTCTTGAGACCTTCACATGCTGTGGCCTGCTGAGCCTGCACTTGAATTTCATACACGGTAATAAGAAACAAGGAAACTAGAGCACGCAAAGAAATGGTGCCTAGCTGTTGAGTTTCTGTCATTCTATTCAAACGATGGCGTGTTTCCTGCTTGTCACAGTCGATGCTGCGGGGGAGAGGAGGTTGCTACAAACACACATTCTACGGCATCGAGAGCCATCGCTGCATGGAAGCCACGCCAAGCTTGGCCTGTGCGAATAAATGTGTCTTCTGCTGGCGGTAAGTAGAGTCGTGCGGTGTGGTGACCAGATGTTGAGCGCTGCCCGGGGAGTGCAGGACTTGTGCTCTGGGTGGACAAAGCACATTTTTAAGAATGTCAGCCTACATAGCCTGATCACGAGTGTGTTCACTAAATTAGTGTCTGAGGGTTTTAGTGCTATGAAGAGACACCATGATTTATAAAGGACAGCATTTCATTGGGGCTGGCTTACAGTGTCGGAGGTTCAGTCCAGTAACGACATAGTGGGAAAGATGGCAGCGGGCAGGCGGGCATGGTACAGGAGGAGCTGAGAGTCCTACAGTTTGATCAGGAGGCAGCTGGGAGGGACTGTCCTCCTCAGGCTCCTCTGCAGGAGGAGGCTCTCTTCCTCACTGGGCGGAGCCCACCCCCACAGTGACGCATTTCCTCCAGCAAGGCCACATCTCCTAATAGTGTCGTTCCCTGTGGGCCAGACATTCAAACACGTGAGTCTATGGGGGCCAAACCTATTCACATGACTATAATTAATGTTTAAAAATTGTACCTGGGGGCCGGAGATCAGCTCAGTGGTTAAGAGCACTTGCTACTCTTAGGTCAGAGTTTAGCCCCAGCTCTCACATCAGATAGTTTTCAGTCGCTGGAAACCCCAGCTCTGAGGGGATCTGATGCCCTCTTCTGGCCTCTGGGATTATCTGCACATAACATTTGTATAACCACATATAGATAAACACGAAAAAAATCAGGTGGAAGCAGTGAGGCCTGTATTTGTTTCATATTCCGGGGTACCCTGAAGGAAAAGGAGATAGAGAGTGAGAAGTGCTGCGGGCGTGGCTCAGCTGGTAGACAGCTTGTCTCTCATGCATGAAGGAAGCCCTGGACTCCATTCCCAACTCTGCAGAAACCACGTACAGTGGTCGGCACCCTAATTCCAGCAYTGGGGCTATGGGGGCTAGAGGATTAGAAGCTAAAGGCTATCCTCAACTACATGGGGAGTTTGAGGGCAGCCTGGCCTATATATGGGAGTCTGTCTCAAAACAAAAGACTGGAATAGAGAGAGAAGCCACACCCACTGTTCTTGAGAAACTGAGCGCTTGGTGAAGGTTGTAGTTTCTAAATCTTCTGCACTTCTGCTCTTCTCATGTGGTTTAGGAATTGTCACCTCACAGTGGAAATGCGCCGGCCAGAGGTCACATGCATTTGTGTCTGTACTCAGTCAGCATGACTAAACGCAGGAAGACGGAGCTGGAGGGGCGGCTCAGCGCTCAGAAGCATTTGTTCCTTTTCAGAGGACTCCTTCCGGGCTCCTTGAGAACATAGTTGCACACATACCCACAGATAGACCCATGATAAGGAATACAGTATTTTCTTAAAGGTCGGCTTCATTTGTTTGGTCAGCCTGTCCCTGGAGATGGCTCTGAGCCGGGAGCCAAGCCGACGGCTGGAGGACCTCTCCACCCATCCCTGCCGYGTGCCGGGACAGTCCTCTCTCAGTGGAGCTCTGTCGGGCAGCGCTCTAACCCTGTGTCGGATGGGCTAGTCGCAGTAGACTCTGGATGCCATAACAGAAGGCCTTAGTACTTTGCACTGTGTTTACAGGCACCATACCAATCCTGTGGGCACTGAGTGGCGGTGGAAGATGGACCAGCCAGAACTGATCTTGAAGGAAGCCATTGAGAACCATCAGAACATGATTAAACAGTTCAAAGGTATTTATTTGCCTGCTTGTTTCTTTATTTTATTCGCCTGGTTACGAGACGAGGTCTTACCATCTCAGGCTGGCCTTGAACTTACCTTGTAGTGGAGGATGGCCTTGGACTTCTGATCCTCCTGCCTCTGTCTCTAGTGGACTGGCATTACAGGTATATATCTGGTCTTATCCTGTGGTGGGGAGGGAAGCCAGGACCTCATACATGCCTACATGCTAGGCACACATTCTACTGGCCCACCCACAGCCTCTCTGAAAAGAAATGCTAATACCCGTCAACAAAGCCTAGATCACAGGGAAGGAAGGAAGGAAGGAAGGAAGGAAGGAAGGAAGGAAGGAAGGAAGGAAGGCAGGCCTCTGTAGGCATAAAGTTTTGCAACCTACTTTTAGTAAGGGTTCAACCTCTCCTCTAACCCACCACTCAGCAGAGGTAGTGGAAGAGAAAAGCTATCAGGATTTGGGGGAAGTGGACCTGTTTAGCAATAGTTCTTTGGGGATGAGTTCCATCTTCAGTCCTGTAGCAAGCGACAAATACCGTTCAGTAGCTTGCAGACCAGCCCTCTGGGCAGGCGGACGCCAGGCACGCCCCAGCAGCTGCAGTCCAGCCCTTTCAGCGAGCAGGCAGCTGTAGTTCAACCCTGAAGACCCCGCCAGGCTCGCCAGCTGGCCTGAGGTGAGGCTGCCAGTTGCCACAGGAACCTCGTGAGCAGCTCTTGGGCAAGTTTCTCTCAATGCCATCGTTACCACAAGTTGAGCTCAACAACGCTGTGTAAGGCAAACTCATACAGGTGTGTCTTTAGTGAAGAATAGCAAGGCGGAGCCAACCAAACCAGTGCTCAGGGCTCGTCTCCCACTGTCCGGGGGCTCATATTTATCCTCCTGCATCCCGGTCCTTTCACGTGTCTGCTCGATCCAAACATCCTCTCACCTGTGTCTGCTTCAGGAAAACAGCCTTTCATGTGTTTGCTTTAGCAAGACATCCTTTCCCCTGTGTGCCCCAGCAAAACGTCATTTGACATAACCAACNACCAGCCCTCTGGGCAGGCGGACGCCAGGCACGCCCCAGCAGCTGCAGTCCAGCCCTTTCAGCGAGCAGGCAGCTGTAGTTCAACCCTGAAGACCCCGCCAGGCTCGCCAGCTGGCCTGAGGTGAGGCTGCCAGTTGCCACAGGAACCTCGTGAGCAGCTCTTGGGCAAGTTTCTCTCAATGSCATCGTTACCACAAGTTGAGCTCAACAACGCTGTGTAAGGCAAACTCATACAGGTGTGTCTTTAGTGAAGAATAGCAAGGCGGAGCCAACCAAACCAGTGCTCAGGGCTCGTCTCCCACTGTCSGGGGGCTCATATTTATCCTCCTGCATCCCGGTCCTTTCACGTGTCTGCTCGATCCAAACATCCTCTCACCTGTGTCTGCTTCAGGAAAACAGCCTTTCATGTGTTTGCTTTAGCAAGACATCCTTTCCCCTGTGTGCCCCAGCAAAACGTCATTTGACATAACCAACTTTCCAAAGATGGCCGGCAGAGCGGATCCGTGAGAGAGAAGGCAGTTTGGCTAGAGCGACACAGTAGTGGTGTTGGTTCAAACTTAGAGAACCAGACCTGAGTAGTTTATTTTAGGCATATTTAAGCACAGCACAATTTGGAAAACCATTTCTTGGTGATAATTAGCTCATTCCTGTGTGTAGAGCAGAGCTGCAGAAGTGGCTATATGGGAACTTAGTAAAGTGCAGGTGACTTCTCCCATGAATATGGAGTCTAGATTAGCTGAGGAGCGGGCTCATGAGAAGCCCATGAGTTGGGTCTGGGAGGATCCATTGTGGCCTGGCCACAAGATGACACAGAGGTCACCAGGCTACTAACCACACCTGTTCCCAACCTTCTGGGTGGGAAACAGGCTAAATCCGTCTCCCTTTGAAGAGACAAGTGTGGGTTTGACGTTTCTGGTTTCTCCAGTGCTTCTCTGGGAGCACAGGGACCTCCATGCCTCTTGCACCGCTGTGATCTTCCTGCGTGGGAGCCAGCCTGTGGCCCTTTTCGCTTTTAGATCTCCACTAGGTGGAAGAATTAAAACTCCAGCCAGAGCTTAGCAGGGGTGTGAGGTGCACTGAGCCTGTAAGTTTCTCCTGGAGACCTGGCCATCCTTCCTAAACGCCTTTGCTGTTGGCTTCTTGGAGAGCATGAAGAGAGGTGGCTTTGTGAAGGGACCTGATGCTGCAGTCTGTAGAGAGGTGGGCTCAGCAGTTTGAGAGAGTGCTACTAAAGTTCTGTTCCCCGCCCCCACTACAGGTAGCTTACTACCCCGGCACCACAGCTCCTGGGATCTGGCGCCCTCTTCTGGCCTCTGCAGGCACTAACTGCACTCATGCGCACATACCTCTTCTTGCAGACACATACCATACTCACAATCAAAGATAAAAATAAGGGAGATGTGAGCCTAAACCTTTAATCCCACACTCAGGAGGCAGAGGCAGGTGGATCTCTGAATTTAAAGGCCAGACTGGACTACATAGGGAGGGAGTCCTTGCCTAAAAAACTCAAAATGGTAATATGTTGTTTGTATGTATGTATGTATGTATGTATGTATGTATGTATGTATGTATGTATGTATATTGGAGCAAACCAAACCAAAAATAAAATGGTTAGTGGGGTGGAATTGCTTGGGAAAGGGCTTATGAATGAATGCCCCAGGAAAAGTGTGGTGCTTTTAATAAAATGCCTTCATGCGGCCCACAGTGACGCAGCAGAAACTCTGTCCTTCATTTCCTAGTTTGCCAGTTCAGTTCTGCCGAATACTTACATATCCTTGGCTCCACTGGGCGCTCTGGCTCCAGACTTTACGTGAGTCAGAACCATCTGCGGCTGCTCAGACCCCGACTGCTTCTCCTTCCCAGAGAGGCCGTCCAGCGAGCAGAGGCCTGTGCATTCAGGGCTCTTCCTTTTCTCGTTCTGCTTTCCTTTCTCTCTGCTTTTGAGATGAGGGTCTTGCTGCGTAGCTCAGGCTGGCCTTGAACTTCTCCTGCTTCAGCCTCATGAGGCCAGGGGTGACAGGTGTGGGCCACCATGGCTGGCAGATGTGTGCTTCTCCCAGATTCACTCTGGGAGGCATCTGCACTCTTGTGCACAATCGAAAGCCTGCTGTAGACAGATGGGATGAACTTGCGACATGATTGTTCTATATAGTGACACTGGTGGATTGTCGTGTATTGTTTGGAGCCCACTAAGAAGGTGGTTCTAGACCAGGGCTGTAGGTACCCCACCCCCTTCCCAGGGTTTTGAAGTGGATTGAGAGGCATCAGAATAGATTTATTGTTTGGGTGTCTGTGTGCGCTGCTGTCACCCCAGCAGGAGACTGTGGCGGAGGCTGGTGAGTCTGAGACCCTGTTTCATAAACTGAGAAAAGAGTTGGGTAGGAGAGGACAGGGACAGAGAAGAGGGCACCTCTCAGTGTCATCTAGGCATATATAGGATATTTTGGTATTTATATGTTATAACCAGAACTGCTTAGAAACAGTTCTAGTTCGTCTTTCTCCTCTTCTTCCCTTCCCTCCCCTTCCCTCTCCCCTCCCCCTCCTCTTCTCCTTCTCCTCCTTTATAAATTGCTAAGTACATGTCCGTCCATTCTTGAAGCCCTGCTCCTCTTAGCTGCTGCACTGGGCATCTCCGCCCTGGCTTGGCTTCAGAGATACTCTTCCTTCAGTGACTGTCAGCCTGAGGGTGGGGCTAAGGCAGGGAGCACCTGCCTGGCATGCGGGTGAAGCCCTGGGCTCTATCCCTAGACCTCATAAACCAGGCTGGTGGTGCACGTCGTAATCTTAGCACTTAGGAATAGGGAGGCAGTAGGATCAGGAGTTCTAGGTCGTCCTTGGCTACATATTAAGTTCAAGGGCAGCCGGGGCCACATGTGGCCCCATCTCAAACCAAATAAAACAAAACTTCTCCAAATCAAAACCAACCAACCAACAATGAGAAGAATGTCCTTCGTCCTCTAGAGCGCCTCGCTACCCTGCTGGGAAGGCACCATTCTTTAGTGTGGCCCCCTCATCTCAGCATTCAAAAGCATCTCAGCTTTTGAGGACAGGAAGGACCCTGGGTCCTGTTGCCTGTCGTCTCTGGTTTTCTAACAGTAGCATACCGCCCAGCCTAGAGCCGGCTTGGAAGATAGTCTCTGATTTCTTCTTTCCACGTTTCCCTCTGTGCTCTCAGTTCAGTGGGCCGCCATTGTCTCTTTCACACAGTCATTAAGATAGCTTTCTGCTTACAACATCTCCTTTATACCCAAGCACAATTAACTCTGTGTTGATGATCAGAAGTAGGTCAGAACTTCAAGGCAGCTCAGCATCCTTTCAAATTATCCCCTGCTTCCTCAGCGTGCGCACGTACACACACACACACACACACACACACACACACACACACACACACACACACACACACACACACGGTCTCAGAGGATCAGCCCTGGGGCACCAAGGGGCAACTAACTGCATTCTTTAGAATGTCGAGGATCGCCGGGTGGTGCTGGCGGCACATGCCTGTAATCCCAGCACTTAGGAGGCAGAGGCAGGTGGATTTCTGAGTTCGGGGCCAGCCTGGTCTACAAAGTGAGATCCAGGACAGCCAGGGCTACACAGRGAAACCCTGTCTCGAAAAAACCAAAAAAAGAATGTCCAGGGTCTTGAAGATGTAAATGAAACAGACATTTGTTGCCAGCATTTCTTACATAGAGCAGACACACAAATGGCTTGCGGAAGGCTGTCAGGAAGTGACGTGGAGGTTGCTTGCTTGTTCTCTCTTCCCTTGCCTTAATGTGTCTGAGTGTTTTGCCTGCTTGTTTGTATCTGCACCATGTGCGTGCCTGGAGCCCACCAAGGCCAGAGAAGAGCATCAGATCTGGAACTGGAGTCACAGAGGGTTTTGAACTGCCGTGTGGGTGCTCAGACCAAACCCAGCTTCTCTCTCAACCTCTGATCCATCTCTCCGGCCCGTTCTCTGAACCTGGCTTAAGGGTCAAAGAACGGGGTAAGGGACGACACAACAACACCCTGATGTTGTACAAGTTTGAGGCCCTGAGTTCAACTTCCAGAACGCATATGAGAGATGTGGGCATGGGTGGCATGCACGTGCTGAGAAGACAGGCAGATGGATCCCCAGGGCTCCCTGCCAGCCAGCTTTGCTTCCTTGGTGATCTACAGGCTGGCGAGAGACCCTGTTTCAACAAGATGCATGGTGCCTGAGGAATAAGGAGGTTGTCCCCTGGTGTCTACACTGGGCATGCGCATGCGCCAATACAAACGCATACACACACCTGACATTGTGAAGTCTCCATCAAACATGTGTCATGGCTGTCACTCTCAGCCATGGGCCTGTATCATTATGAGACTAAAAGAATGTTTCATATGTGATTATCCTCGACTTCAGATGTGGAGGTCCTTGAGCCAGGCATGGGGAGGTTCACCTACAGTCCTGGTTCTCAGGAGGCTGAGGCAGGAGAATAGTAGCATATCCTAGCCTACACAGTTTGAAGGCATCTTAGATTTCACAGTGAGACCTGCCTCAAGTCACAAAAAAGAAACCAGGATGTCGTACGTTGATCAGTGCTTTAGTCTGCACGTGTGCGCTCCATTTGGTTTACTGAATGTTAGGCTAAATCACGAAGCTCTGCTTTCTTTGGCATCTTTCTGTGAGATAGAGTTTGTTCCTTAGTTTCTCTGATGACTGTTCTTAGGCTGATTCAGGAGGAGGAAGCTGCCCGGGATGAGGGAAATGGCCCAGAAGTTGCTTAGCAACAATGAAACCAGGAAAACTGGAAAGGGTTAAGATTTTGTGAGTTGGATTGTATGTGTGTGCGTGTGCGCATGCATGCATGTGTAGTGTGTATGCTTGTGTTGTGTTTGTGCTTGTTTATATATATATCTCTGTTCTCTCTCTCTGTGTGTGTGTCTGTGTGTCTGTGTGTCTGTGTGTCTGTGTGTCTGTGTCTCTGTGTGTTCCGATTCCTGAAGCAGTCTTTCTAGAACCCACGTTTGAGTGTTGCTTATCCGTTTGGCTGTCTGGCTGACAGTTCAGGTTCTTGTCTGACTTGAATACCGGACGTACGTTCCCTTCCGTACTTTTCCCAGGAGTCTCTGTTGGGTATCGTGTTGGGTCCACTGCTTGTTTTGTCTCCGTTGTCCAGAGCTCTATTGCTCAGGCCATACACGCAATGCTTCTCTGAGACCCCTTGTTCTCCCATGCACATATCCAGTCAGCAGAACAGAGCTGGCGAGTCCTTCCAGATAGCCTCAGGCGGAGCCCACGTCACACTAGCTGTACCCCCAGTCCCTCAACGGTCACCACCTTGCTCTGGGTCCCCGACAAACCTTCAGGTTTGCTTATTTGTTTGTTTGTATCTGTGTGTGTGGGCAGGGGTTGCATCAGAGTCTTATGCAGCCCAAGCTTACCCACCCCCCAGCATGTACATGAGGATAACCTTAAACTTGTATTTCCTCTGCCTCCTTCTCCTGAGTGCTAGGGTTACAGGAATGCACTCTGTCTGCTAGGCAAGCACTCGGCCAACCGAGCCATGTCCCCAGCCCCTAGGTTAACTCTTGTTCATGTTCTTCTTCTCTGATCACCATGTTTAGCATCAGGGGAGGAGAAGGCTGAGGCCTGCCCAAGGATGCCAAGCTGACTGCGTAGTATTCCGAAGTTGAGCCCCGTGCCTCTGCTCCTACCCCTTCCCCCCCCCCCCCCCCAGGTCTAACCAGCATACCCTTGTCTCACTTTCAGAGTTGGAGGCTGATTTTGCAGTTCAGGGTAAACCCACCCCTCTCTTCTGCTGCTCATGGGGAATTTAAAGCTAACCAGGACTGTTAGGCAGAGTGCTAGGTTGTCTTGGCAACACAGACCGAGTTTAAGGATCAAGTTTTATTTAAAACTTGGATTTGAGTTAAATCTTAGATTTCGGTAGCTCAAGAAAAAACTCACTCAGAAACACTGATGGGAAACGCACATGCTGAGTGCGAGGCACACAAAAGATGGCGTCTGTCATGTTTAGAATTTTAATCTGTTTCCTGGTCTGTAGATGGGGAGTGGGTGGGGGGTAGTGGGGTTTACTTGCATATTTATATCTCCAAGTACATTTTAAGTTCTTGGTTTTTGCYGGGGCGATAGTGACTTTACTGTGTGTGTGTGTGTGTGTGTGTGTGTGTGTGTGTGTTGCAAGGAGGCTGAAAGGCTTTCGGGAGTGGGTTGGGTGGGGTATGTGGGTGTCCCCTCACCGTCCCCCTGTCCAGCAGCCCCTGCCCACTTACGCCCAACAGCTCACTCTAACTGCATGTCCACGCCTTGGACACAACTTGGACAAGCACTCACAGGCAGGCTCGGTTGTCTTTCCTTAGGCCTTGACCACCCTGGGTGGGTGGGTGGTTTTGAGACAGTGTCTGTCAGTGGCCTAGAACTGGCACCGAGCCCTAGGCACTTGACTGTCTGCCTCCCTAAGGGACCTGAGGAGCCACCACCCCACACCGTTTGTTGTTTTTGAGACAGGGTCTCACTATGTAGCCCAGGCTGCTCTGGAGTGTGCTATGTTGACCAGGCTGGCCTTGAACTCACAGATCTACCTGCCTCTGCCTCCTGAGTGCTGGGATTAAAGGCGTGCACCACCACTGCCCAGCAAAATTATTTTATTCATTTTTGAGACTGGGTCTTACTAAGTAGACCAGGCTGGCTTTGAACTCATAGAGATATAATTGCTGCTGCCTCCTGAGTATCATGAAAATCTTTACATTTATTTCTTTGATTTAATCCTAACGAAAATTCTTTGAGAGAGATACTATTCAAATTCACAGTCAGGGGTGTGTGTCTATGTGTGTGCGTATGTGTATGTGTGAGAGAGTGAAAATTTCACACCCTATAATTGCTCCTCCCCCCCCCCATTCTTTTAGATAGGGTCTCTCACAGTCCCCAACAATCCTCCTGTGTCTACTCCCTTTGGTGCTTATGGTTACAGAGGTTTGCATGGTCATGCAGGCTTCATACCTGATTGCCGAGATCTGAACCCAGGTCCTTAATTGGTTGTGAAAGCAAGAGCTTTGGCCCACTAGACTATCCCTCCAGCCCTACAATCAAGTTTCAGGGCTAAAGAGATGGCTAGTGGTTAAGAGCACTTGCTGCTCTTGCAGAGGACCTGAGATCTGTTCCCAGCATCCACAGGACAGCTAGCTCACTGTCCATTAACTCCAGCTGCAGGTGAGCTGCTGCCCTCTCCTGGTCTCCTTGGGCACTGCATGAATGTGGTGCATGTAGACACCCATAAAATGAAAACAGTTTTTTAAAAAGAAAGAGAATTAAGTTTTAAGGTGGGTGTGGTGGCCCATTCCTGTAATCTCAGCAGTTGTGTGTGGGGGGGAGTGGGTACGGGAGGGTGCTGGAGCTGAGACAGGAGGATTACTGAGAGTTTCTGGTCTGCTTGAGCCACAAAGTGAGCTCCTGTTTAAAAGATAAAAATGGGGTTTTCCCTCTGAAAGCAAAGCATCGTGGGTGGTCATGGAGCAGCGCTGTCTCTGCTTGTGCCTGCTCTGACTTTCTTCGCTGCTGTCTCAGGCGTGCCAGGCCTCAAGGCGGAGCGCTTTGAAGAGGGCATGGAGGTGAAGCACTGTGCGCTGTCGCTTGTGGGCGAGCCGATCATGTACCCGGAGATCAACAGGCTCCTGAAGCTGCTCCACCAGCGCGGCATCTCCAGCTTCCTCGTCACCAACGCACAGTTCCCCGAGGAGATCAGGTAAGGCTCCGCGTCACTGCGCTCCGGGGTGGCCATTGTCTTGAAGACAGGGAGCAGTGGAAGGCAGGCCTGACTCCGGTCCAGAAGTCACTGTTGAGCCTCAGCTGGCCACCACCTGGGTTCTGAGGACTAAACTCAGGTCATTAGTCTAGGCTTGCCCTTACCTAGGGCGGAATGATCTTACTCGCCCTGTGTGATCAACTTCACTCAGAAATCTAAAATTAGAATGTGTCATTACGGTGTCCACACAGCCTTTGGACTTCATGACAGTGAGGGTTGGGTCAAAGGTTGTATTCCAACATATTCTCCTTTTCCATCATTCTAAGTAGTGATGGAGTTCTCAGACACAGGAGTTATGGTGTAGCATTCTTTAAGAATATTTTGGTTTGCCTTTAATCCCAGCACTTGGGAGGCAGAGGCAGGCGGATTTCTGAGTTCGAGGCTAGCCTGGTCTACAGAGTGAGTTCCAGGACAGCCAGGGCTACACAGAGAAACCCTGTCTCGAAAAAAAACAAAACAAACAAACAAACAAAAAGAATATTTTGGTTTTATGCGTATGTGTGTCTGCTTATTTGTATATGAACCCTGTATGCTGAGGCGTCCTCAGAGGCCGGGAGAGGCTATTGGCGGTTATGGGCAGTTATGAGCCATCTGATACAGGTCCTGGGAACCACCCCAGGTCCTCTGCAGGAGCAGCCAGTGCTCTTAATTGCTGAGCCGTCTCTCCAGTCCCTGTATAGCTTTCTTTATTGACATGTTATATGCAGAGGTAGAGGAGGGGCTCAGGCTTGGAGTCTCGTGACCTGTTTTTGTTACCGAGGCCAGGTCTAGGCAGAAGTACAATCCCTAGGTTCTAGGAGATTTCTTCAGGGACCCTTGCGTGCTGTCTAGCCCTTTAGAGTGAGTTCTGCCATTCCTAGAGACCTTCCTTCTTCTTTGTCTGCTTCCGGAGTAAGAGCTGGAGACGTCTTGACCCTGTATCTCAGACACTTAACAGTCTCATCCTCCAGAACTTGTGATTTCCGTGTGCAGTAGATAGATGTGTGTAYGGTGCGTCTGACCTTTGAGAATTGCTGCTAAGTGGTTATACACGAGGGAAAGGTCAGGCCAGTGTCTGCTCTGATCAGGAAGGGTCATGACCAAGCACTGGGGTCTGAGGCCAGGCAAGATATACAGTTGCTTTCGGGACAGTCTCCTTTGCTTTCTTTGGCTTTTGAAGTGGAGGTCTCACTTTGAAGCCCAGTCTGGCAGCGCTGGGATTACAAAGAATTAAAAAAAAAAAATTGCATTTTGTGTGTTTCTGTGTATGCGTTTGCCATGTCATGCCTGTGGTCTCCAACAGAGGACAACTTTCGAGTCAGTTCTCTTCTGCCATGTGGGTTGTGAGGACAAAACTTAGGTCACCAGGCCTGGTAGCAAGAACTTTTACTTACTGAGTCATCTTAGAGGACTCTGTGGTGTTGATTAAGATTCCCAGGAGAAGTTGGAAGTGGTAGTAAATATCTGTAATCCCAGCACTGAGAAGACTGAGGCAGGAGGATGGTGAGTTTCAGGCAATTTCTATATAGCAAGTTTCAGATCAACCTGGGCGACATGGCGAGAGCTAGACTCAGAAAAACAAAACAAAAGAGCAACACACACATACATGTACACACACATGTACACACATGCATGTACACACACACACACACMCACACCCACACACACACACACACACACCTCTTCAGCCAGTCATTCTTTCCCTAGAGGAAGCGGACTTGAACCTATTTCTCCTTCTGAAGCATGGGTGTGGCTCTGTGCTCTCCGTGTAAGGTACATGGGCCGGGTCCTGTTCCCTGTCCTTTGGAGTTCCCTTCAGTGACCTGAGGATATAGGTGGCCCGTCGATCCAGTCACTACACTGTAGTTTTTAATTTTTCTCAAGCCTGATTTTAATAACGGTTCTTAAATGCTCTAACCTACCTTATAGCCCATCCCCCATCAGAGGTAGTGGAAAAGAAAGGTTATTAGGATATGGGGAAAGTGAATCTGTTTAGAAATTGTCCTTTGGAGCAAATCCCATGTGTGTTGTTAGGATTTTTTTTTTGTTTGTTTTTTTGTTTTTTTAGATTTGGTTTTTTCGAAAAACCTCTTTATAGCCCTGGCTGTCCTAGAACTCACTCTGTAGACCAGGCTGGCCTCGAACTCAGAAATCCTCTGGCCTCTGCTTCCCAGAGTGCTGGGATTATAGGTGTGTGCCACCACTGCCCGGCTTATGTTGTGAGGAAATTAGCAGTTCAGTTTATAGGTCAGCATCGGTAGGTGGATCCACTTGCAAACTTAACGAATATACCAACAGTCCAGTTTGGTAGTACCGGGATAGCAGGAGAGGTGGCAAGACCTAGTAGGAACAGCTAGGCCTCAGCCAAATCAGCAGGAGGGACAGGACTGGCCGGGACGCCAGGAGCTCTTTGCTGTGCCTCTTTCAATGAAGCAAAGATCAGTGAAGACAGTAGACCAAGAAGTGTCACAGAGCTAGCTCTGTAAGCAAGCCCCTCTCTCAGTCATCTGGGTCCTATTTAGACTCTTTCCTAACAGCACATGTGCTGTATGGGTCTAGCCTCAGCAAAACTTGAAGTCAGTCTGTCTCAGCTGATATTACTTTGTCAGTTGGTCCCAAGTTCGAGGACGTGGCAGGAAGCCACCAGGACACTCCCAGGAGTTATTTGGTGTGTGTCTCTGCTGGCATCATGACAGAGGGAACTCAACAACACGTGCAAGGCAAACCAATCCATGTGTGTTGTTAGTGAGGAATCCTTCATCATGTGTCCTTTCACGTGCTTGCTTTAGCAGAACATCCTTTCATTTGTGTCCGCTTCAGGAAAACACGCCTTCGAGTGTTTGCGCCAGAAAACCACTCTCCAACACAACCTTTAAATTTCCCCTCGACTACACAGCTCTGAGTTTGCACCTGCGTTAGACTGCACGGCCGAGCTCATGAGGAAAGCCTGGCTAACTGCCGTGCCGTGCCGTCCGTGCCGTGCCTGCCGGTCTCAAGCTAGGCTTCTCCTTTTTATTTTCTGTTAAAACCTAGTGTTCAAAGATGGGCCAGTTTCAGATAATTAATGTTTTCAGTGTATTAGCCTCCATGTGCAGGCATTTCAAAATAACCAGAGACTTCTTGTGTCGCATTATAAAGTCRTTGTCGTCGTCGTCGTTGTCGTTGTCGTGGACTGGGGCTGTCGCTCAGTGGCAGAGCRCTGTCCCTCACTGCCTGTGGCCTTGCCTTCCATGCCCAGCTCTGCCCAAAAGAGAACAGAATAGTTGCTTTGGACAGGTGGGCAGAGTGGAGACTTCCAGACCAGGCAGGGTTGTGTCGTCTCTTCTCTGTGCGTCTCATATGGTGGAGTTCCTAACGCAGGCACCATTTTTCTGTTTTCTTTCTTTCTTCATTCCCAAGGACCCTCACGCCAGTTACTCAGCTCTACGTGAGTGTGGACGCCAGCACCAAAGACAGCCTGAAGAAGATCGACCGCCCGCTCTTCAAGGATTTCTGGCAGCGTTTCCTGGACAGTTTGAAAGCCTTATCTGCAAAGGTAAGAATTGGGATGTTATCCCAAAAATAAGTGAGTAAGAATGAACAGAGCCTTGTTTACTTCATTTCTCTTTAAATACAGAAAGATTAAATCGTTCGTTTTTTCTTTTAATTTTTCTTTAATTTTTTTTTTAAAGATTTGTGTGTGTGAGTGTTTTGCCTGCATGTGTACTGTGTGCATGCCTCACTGAGACCTGTCTTCAGAGGCCAGAGGAGGGCATGGCGCTGGAGGTGACAGGCAGTTGTGAACCTCCCGTGTGGGTGCTGGAAGCCATACTTGTGTCTTGTGCAGGAGCAGCAAGTGCTATTAACTGCTGAGTCGTCTCCTGTTCCTTATCTTCAGGGTTTCTTTGTTTCGAGACAGGGTTTCTCTGTGTAGCCCTAACTGGCCTGGAACTCTCTCTGTAGACCAGGCTGGCCTTGAACTTAGAGATTTGCCTGCCTCTGCCTCCTGAGTGCTGGCATTAAAGGCGTCCTCCATTACTACCTGGCCCCAATCCTGCTTTTTAAAATGTATTTTTTATTATTGGGGGTGGGGAGCAGAGTGTGGTCCATGTGTGAGGACAACATGTGGGATTGGTTTTCTCCTTCCACTCGTTGAGGAAGGATTTCTCTTATTGCTTGTCCTATTGGGTAGTCCAGGCTAGCTCACCCCCATGTTTCCGGCGATTCTCCTGTCTCTACCTCTCATGTTGTAGGAGTGCTGGGATTGTCACTGGGTTCTGGAACTGAGGTCACTGTGTTACTCATGTCAGGCAATCTTACCCATAAAGCCCTCTTACTGGCTTTCTGGGTTTCTTACTTTGTGACTTAGAAAATCTCCAGCATTTCTCCTGCAGTTATGCCTTACCGGGTTTCTCTTGAGTGTGTTGGCTTTATGTTTCCTTTTTTGCGTCAACGCTGGTCATGCATTTAAAGAGAGGACCATCTCCACAAGGTTCAGAGTACAGTGTGCTAGGTAGCAGCATGCCAGCCTGGAGTGCCAGCAGATAATCCAGGTTTAAGTATAAAGTTAATTTCTAGAAATTTCAAGAATCAAGCATGTGAGCGCAGAAGTAACTGAGTGTGAGTGTGAGCTCACAAGTATGAGCTCAGAAGTAACTGAGTGTGCGTGGAAGCCCACAGGTAACTGAGTGTAAGCTCAGAAGTAACTATCAGCATGTGAGTAATCTAAAAGAAGTATTTAAAACTTAGAGCATCATTAGGCAGTGATGGCGCACGCCTGTAATCCCAGCACTTGGGAGGCAGAGGCAGGCGGATTTCTGAGTTCCAGGCCAGCCTGGTCTACACAGTCAGTTCCAGGACAGCCAGGGCTACACAGAGAAACCCTGTCTTGGAAAAAAAAAAATGTTAGAGCTTCTTGGTCTGGGGAAGTGGCTCACTGGTTAACCCTATACTTGCTCTTATAGAGGGTGTGAGTTCGATTCCCGCCACCGGTGTCAGGAGCCTCACAACCACTGTAACTCTAGATAGGAGATTGGATTCTCTCTCCTAGTTCCTATGGGCACACTTGAGCATGCACACACACACACACACACACACACACACACACACACACACAGTCATACTTTATTACATACATTTAAATAAATAATAAAATAAATCTTAAAAAAATGTTTTAATGTCTTCTTGGAAATAGTTGGCCCCTGCGTGCACTCCTTTTTGTTGTGGTGCGTGGGAACTGAAGCTGAGACCACATCCATGCGCGGTGCGTGCTTCAGCACTGAATTTTAGATCTCAGGTGTAAGGGCAGCCAGAGAAACACGGTGAGATCCTGTCCTTACAGAACAGAAAACACAGCCTTGAAATCAATCAGAACTGCCTGGCTGGAGGCTGGTGCCTGGAGCTGCGTTTCTTACGTGTTAAGGGGGCTTTTGATAGGAACGGGGTGTTCTGTACTAGTTAATGTTTGGGTTTGCGTGTGTTTAGGTCAGAGCTCAGCCTTAGGTGTCATTCCTCAGGTGCCATCTACCTTATTTGGAGACAGTGTTTCGGCGGCCTGAGATTCTGATTGGTTTAGGGTATCTGGCCAGTGAGCCCAGCTCTGCCTCTGTGACACTAGGTCACAAGCACGTCTCACCCCAGCCTGCTGTGTGCTCGCCCGGGGTCACACTCAGCTCTTCCTCCGGGTAGAAGCATTTAAAGGACTTCAGGCTTCTTTCCAACCTTGTGCCTACTATTTAAACAAGCCAATGTTTGCACATGGCACATAATTCACACTTAAAGGAACGTTTAATAGTTGACCTTCCCTTCTCTGACTGTGAAAGTATTACAGGCTGAAAATTGAAATTGGGGGCAAATAATGAGAACCATAAAGAAGCGAATAGAGAAATGGTATATATTAATTTTTTATTGTTTTTTTGAGACAGAGTTTTTCCTTTGTAGCTCTAACTGTACTGGAATTTGTTCTGTAGACCCAGATCTGAAACTCAGAGATCTACCTGCTTCTGCCTTCCAAGTGCTGGCATTTAAGGTGTGCACCACCATGGCCTGGCTGTAATATTTTAAAAAATATTGTGTGTGTGTGTATATGTGTGTGTGTTTGCGCGAGCGCGTGTGTGTGTGTGTGTGTGTGTGTGTGTGTGTGTGTGTGTTTGTGCGTTTGTGCGTGCGCATGTGCCACACATATGGGGTTGGCTGCAGAGACCAGGAGAGGACATCAGATCTGCTGGAACTGGAATTAGAGGCAGTTGTGAGCTGCCTGACACCGGTGCTGGGAACTGAACTCTGCAAGTGCTCTTGACCATGGAGCCGCATGTCTGACCCCATGGTGGATAATCCTGGATGTCAGCTCGATAGGACTGAGAGACTCTCAAGAGAAGAAGGAAGAGCTGAAATGCCCTGCAGTGCTGGCTGGGTGAGTGAGGGCTCTAACCTAACAGAAGGACTCCTCTCTTGGTGACTTACGGCATTGGTGGTTATGAGGAGCAGAAGGCAGGGGACCTGTTTGGAGGAAGTAGGCCGTAGGATATGAGCTCTTGAGACTGTGTCTTGCTCAGTCTTTTCTGTGCGTGCATTTCCGCCTCCCTCTGTGTCTCTGTCTGTCTCTGTCTCTCTCCTTGCCAGCTGAGATCACCTCCTCCCATTCACACCCCTCCCACCCTGGCTACTTTACTGAGACTGTGTCTCAAAACAAAGCAGCCTCCCAACTGAGGTCCCCAGCAGAAGCTAGCCAAATTTTGTTAATTGTTATTTGTTTCTGAAAGTTTGCTGAAGTTTTATGGTGGTGGTTTGTGCAGCAGTGCAAAATTGATTCCAGAAATTTCTACATCTCGATGAGCCAGATGACTATAAATACACAGAACAGAGGGTGACTTTCAGGAAACAATACTTTGCTTTTTCGGTTTGTAAACTGTCTTTTTCTCAAAGCTAGTTGTATATTGAGGTCAGCCCCAAGAAGATTGGGGCTTGAATAGCAGCAGCAACTTAGCAGCTATCTAAAAAATGAGAAATGTTTTTCAAGATCCTCTATCCGCAAGGTAATAGAGTTTTATATGTACCTCCTTTGACTTTTGGCTCACGTATCATATAAAGAATATTAGCATCCATATATCTTCCCAATGCCTTCCAAATCCAGTCAGCTCCCTGCAGATCCTCTGCCTGGAGGTTGTTGGTTTTCCAGTGGAGCGTGAGTTTAATATCCAAACTTGACTTTGCATACAGATCTTTCAACCCAGTGCTTTAAATGGATGCTTGCAAGGACAAAATTTATGTTGATTTTCTGCAAGCCGTGTGCAGGAAGTGAATGGCATTTCAGGTGTGGTCAACGGACCCCCAGAGTCCAGTGAATTTGGTGTGGCCAGATTGCTAGGCACCACCATACAAGAGACTGGTTGGTTGGTGCTGGCACTAGGGCTGCCTTTCTCTGCCAAGCAGATGCTACTGACCTTTATTTTTGATGTTAGGCCTGGAAGTGTTGCTTTACATGTACAGATCTATGCCAGAGTTACTTCATGTACAGGAACCTCATCTTAGTTTTAAGAAACTCTTCAGAAGACATTAGTTGATGTATGACCCATTTTAATTTCTCCAATTGATTGTCAGGGTCTCGTGTAATGAAGGCTGGTCTTGGACACACTGACACTCACATAAACTTGGGTTTGGGGTGCATATATTGCTGTAATCATGGTGTGTGTGTGTGTGTGTGTGTGTGTGTGTGTGTGTGTGTGTGTGTGTGTGTGTGTAAAACGCTTTTTACCCAAATTGTTTTTCTTATGATAGAGTCATATTCTATTAGTTCCTGGTAAAATGGGCTGCCGCCTTCTAACATTTATAGATTTTTTTCCCCCATGTGATTTTTTGCTTTTGTTTTTCTTGATGATGGGGCTTGAACTCAGGACCTCACCCATGCTGAGCACATGTTCTTCCATGAGCTACCCCTCCAGCCTCCATTCGATGCCCTGTCAGAGCTGTATGAGGCTCTGCGACCCATCCATAAACAAACGCTGACTCCCCAACCACAGAGCCTGCTCCTTCACCGACCAGTGCTTCCTGAGGGCTTAGTACCTGTAAGGATAATCCTTGGCAACAGTAGACAAGTCTGTGGAGGGCCCTGTTCTCCCACAGCACAGCGAGAGAGGGAATCTTTTGTAGGTAGTGTACTGTCCGGCATGGCAAGACCCAAAAAAGCAGCAGCAAGCAAAGTTCAAACCCTTGTTTCAGAAAGTCAACTTAAAAATGATTTTTAAATATTATGTATGCGCATGTCTTTGTGCGAATGTATGTCACGTGAGTGCAGGTGTCCGAGGAGTCCAGAAGAGGGTGCCGTGCTCCCTGGAGCTGGAGTGACAGGCAGTGGAGAGTGGCCCTGTGTCCACATTGGGAGCCAAACTCTGGTTCTCCGGGAAAGCAGCAGGAGCTCTGCGTCATCGATAAGGCTGACAGCTCTGAGGCTGCGGTACAGATCTCTGTAAAAGATTGAGAACAAGCACCCTCAGAGCTAGATCCAGACCTCAGTGGACTGTGCCACTGGCCTTCAGGTTAGCTGCAGGGCCGGATTCCACACAGGCAATATGTGTGAGACGATGCTCCTGTGTAGGCGAGCCAGGGGCTTTGTGTGTGGTCTCCAGTTCCTTTTCTCCCTTGGCATTGCTGAATCCAATACCTTTTAAAGACATTGTTTCTAATTATCTGTGTGTCTGTACATTGGTATGTGTGTGTGACTACAGTATCTGCAGAGGCCAGAAAAGGGGGTCAGAGCCCCTGGGACTAGAGTTCCAGGTGGTGGTGAGCTGCCTTGCACGGGTGCTGGGAGCTGAACTTGGGTCACCTGCAATGTCACTGTACTTTTAATTGCCAAGCTCTCTTTCCAGCCTCTGGGTGATTTATGAAACATTTCCAATGGTATGTTGTTGACCAGACTCAGTTCCTTAGCCACACTCTGCTTGAGGGAGTCAGGAAAATGTACCCTTTTAGCTGAGAGGCTTGCTGCGTGCAGCCCGGAGCTCAAGCAGACTGCTTAGGAGGAGGAAGGAGGCTTGGCGGCTGAGGGTGGCTTGCTGTTCACCACCAGGGAATTAGTAAGCAACAGCCACCCACGAGGGCAGGGGAGCAAAGAACTAGGGAGAGGAGGATGGAGAGTTGGTAGAGAGGGGTGGGCAGTGGCTGTCGGTAACGCGCCTGTTGAGCAAGTCTGAGGGCTACATGCAGATCCCCAGCGCCACATAAAATCTAGGCACAGTGGGTGTTCTTAGAATCAGCACTGGGGAAGTGGATATGGGTGGATCTCTCAAAAACTACAGTGTGGGCTGGAGAGGTCGCGGAGCACGTAATCGTTGCTGCTCTCCGGAGGACTCCAGTAGGTCCTAGCACAGCACCTGCATCACTGGCTCACAGCTCAGGCGTCCTGTTCCCTCTTCTGGCCTTCATGGGCGCTGGCCTCATGTGCACAAGTCCCTCCTCCAATCCAGGGTAGACAGCACCGGACACATGACACCCAAGGACATTCTCTAGCCTCCGCTTTCATGCAGAATCATGAGCACACACATGTACATGTGTGTACACACAAACGTGCATATGCACCTGTATGCCGATTTCTACCACCCTGCACACACAAGAAATACTCAACAGGAAAGAGGGAATCAATTTATTTAAGGGGGGGGGGAAGAAGAAGCTTAAATATTGGAAATACACAAGGTTGTTACTGAAAATACTAATTTTTATTTTGTACGTATGAGTGTTTTACCTGTATGTCTGTGCGCTCTGTGCACGCAGTGCCCAAAGAGACCAGAAGAGGTTGTCAGATCATCTGGAACAGGAATTATAGACAATTGTGAGCTTCCAAGTGGGTGTTGAAAATCAAACCTGGGTCCTCTGTAAGAGCAGCAAACTGCTAAGCCATCTATTCATTCATTCCTTTATTCATTCATTCATTCACTCACTTACTGAGATGTGGTCTGATCACATAGCCTTGGCTGACTTGGAATTGGCTTTATTGACCAGGCTGGCCTCAAATTTAATGGAGATCCCCTGCCTCTGCCTCCCAGGTGCTGGGATTAAAGATACATGTCATCATGTTTATTTTTGGTTTGGTTTTGTTGTTGTTGCTTGTTTTTTTTTTTTTTTTTTTTAAAGGCAGGGCCTCTTGTAGCGCAGGCTGGCCTCAAACTCACTTTGTAACTATGACTGGCCTTGAGTTTCTGATCCTCCTAGTTCTGCCCTGATGTTCATCAGTGATGGACTGTGACTTTGAAATTTAAGCCAAATAAATCTTTTCCTGTTCCTTTCTGACGAAAAGTTGCTTTTGGTCTGGGTATTTTCTCACACCAAAGCACGGAACAGGATCCTGAGCCTGAGGCAGTGGTGTTGGTGATTGAGTTAGCCAGGATGCCTGGAGAGTGAACAGCTGAAAGGCCTTCCTGGGAAGAGGAGAGATTTTCTACCTGTGCAGCTGGGAGATGGGAACCCGAATTT
The DNA here is from genome assembly GCA_002335545.1 of Apodemus speciosus. Taxonomy (NCBI): domain Eukaryota; kingdom Metazoa; phylum Chordata; class Mammalia; order Rodentia; family Muridae; genus Apodemus; species Apodemus speciosus. The sequence continues at coordinate 48,068 of BDUI01001700.1, read as the reverse complement.
TGCTCTCATTTTACTATTACCCTTCATGGTGCAAAAGTGAACGCCTCATTGTGTGCTTAAAGGTGGAGAAGGCACCGACTGTGTCCGCAGACAGGGAAAGCTTGCACAGCTGGGGGTCTGCACGGGATGGTCCTGGGTGCTGCCTGGGCACCGAGAAGGGACCTGCGCTGGGGTAAGAGCTGTGGCCTGCACCTTGATGCAGGTTTTCATGGTCTCAGCGATGCTGGCAACTGATGGCTAGCCCAGAAGCCCGTGGCCCTTCACCACTCACAGTGGCCATTAAAACACTTTTTTGTTTTTTTGTTTTAATTTTTTTGTTTTTTGATTTTTTTACATTTATTGTGTGTGTGAGTATGAGTATGTTTGTGTTTGTGTGTGAGAGTGTGTGTATGTGAGTGTGCATGTGTGTCCTCACTTGTTTGGAGTTCAGAGGACAACTTGAGTTGGCTCTCTCCTTCCACCATGTAGCTTGTACTCAAATGTGAGGCTTGGCAGCCTTTTACCCCCGGAGGCTGTCTGGCTGACCTTGGTGGCTTTTTTCCCTCTGCTGATGAGCTCTCTTCATAACCTTTAATTTCTTTGCAAGTGAGATCCTTCAAGGCTGCTCATCTCCAGGCCTGTTTTAAGCTGTGAGCCCAGCCATTCCCATTTTGGAGATTAGAATCGAACTCCCTTATGAGACTCATCATGCTTGATTTATTAAAAGCAGAGTTTAAGGGGAMAGGGAAATTAAAAAGAATGATCAGGAGCTAATTTCTTTGGCTGGTTGAAACCAGAAGGAAGGGAGCACTTTCTCAAATTGACATCTGAAAAACCATTTTATTAGCACTTTCGGGAAATGAAGATCCTAGAGACCATTTGGGGGTCCGTTTAATTTATGGCGATTTAAAGATAACTTGCACCTCTGCTGAGGGCCTGCAAGAAGGCCCCACGTGTGGGAAAAAGTCATTCGCCTTCACAGGAATAAAAGAATTACCCCATTAGTCTGTGAGGTACCGGGTCGGAATAAATACCATTTATATCCAGCTATTTGTTCTGTTCCTAAATCTAGCCACGCAGTGGGGAGAAATGGGTTGTAGCTGGCACCAGCCAGAAGTGTTCAGTTTCACATAATAAGCAGCCTTTGGAGTCTATGCGGTACTGGCATGGAAGGCAGGGGCTTTGGACACGTGTCCTTCATGCAGCCTGAGCTGCGGCCCTGTCCTCACGTGATGACAACATCTGCAGCCTCTGAGCCTTTCCTTCCCCCCAGGGTTGAGGCTGGGGTTGCTTTTTTCCCCATTCTCTGAGCATGGGAGGGCTGGGGCTAGAGGTGGAGGTGACAGGACTCCCCCTGATTGTTCTGAACCTCATAATCACATAATCTCCCGAAAGAACTCTAGTCTATGGAATCGTCACCTGGCCCTCAATTAGGGAGTTGGTGTTTGTTGTGGTAGTTAACTCTTCAACGTATACGGGCTACATTTCAGTTTTAGAAGATACAATTGTGTCATGCTGTACACATTCTCGATAGGTTCTATATGTGTATTTGTGTGCATGTGAAAATATTTATTAATCTAATTTTTGTACTGAGTTTGGAACTCAAGGTTTTGTGCATGTGCGTGTACTCTACCACTGAGCCACGCCCCAGCCCCTCACTAGGGGATTTTAGGCAGGGGCTCTACCACTGAGCCATGCCCCCAGCCCCTCACTGGAGAATTCTAGGTAGGGACTCTACCATTGAGGCACGCCCCCAGCCCCTCACTGGGGAATTCTAGGTAGGGGCTCTACCATTGAGCCATGCCCCCAGCCCCTCACTAGAGGATTCTACTAAAAAGTTCTACTGCTAAGCCATACCTAACAATATGTTTTAAAAATCCACTTGTTATTATGCCGATTTTATCTTTTATTTCATTTTTTACCGTGCCCGTCTCCATTATATATTTGTTTGTTTCAGGCAGGATTTCTAGATGTATGGCTTTGAACTCAGGGTCCTTCTGTTGTTATCCGAACACTGGAATCATAGGCACTTGACACCACGTCTGGTTTCATTTACTTTTTAATGCTTTCTATGTCTGTCATCTTAGTTTTCTTTGACCACAGGTACCCCCTTATAGAATTATGTTGGCCTCATATTGCGAGGTCAGCTGAGCGTACCCTGGAACTATGTGCATCCATCTTGACTTAGTGCTAGTTTTGTCCCATGTGTTTCCAGGCAGATACTGAATCTGTTCTTGGTCTTGAAGCCGATCATCTCATTGTATCTTTATCCACTGCTGCTTGGTACCCCTCCCTCTCTGCTTTTTCCCTCCTCTGTTTCGGAGGGGCGGCTCAGGAAATAGACCTGTAGGATCCCTCGGCTAGTGGTCCACCCCCGTGTTGTTTAGTAGGATGCCCCATAGGAAAGCAGTCTGAATGAAATCGAAAGGCTCGCTCACAGGCGTGCCAGCGAGGCTGTAGTGCTCTCCGCTTTTCCTCTTGGAGACTTGGTTTGCTATCACGTCTGATTCATCTTGAAAAGCCAGGCCGTCCCCACAGACACAGCTCAGTATAAACTTTATAGGCTCACTTCAAGGACAGAGTCATTCTCTAATAAGAATCAGCTTTAAACTTGCGTGTGCCTGCTTGTGCATGTGTGAGTGCAATGTCTGCAGAGGCCAGAAGGGGGTTCTAGATTGCTTAGAGTTGCAATTACATGCGGTTGTGAGCTAGCTCTTGTGGGTGCTTGAAACTGAACTTGGCTCCTCTGCCAGAGCAGGGTGTGCTTTTAACTGCTGAGCCAGCAGTCCAGCCCCCTCTTAAAAGTGTTATTTAATTACTTAATAGTACTGTTATATTGTTTGTAGTTGACTGCCTCGGACACATGGAGAAGTCCAAGGACAGCCTTGGACAGCCGCTTCGCTTCTTTGCTTTTCTGTCTGACTGCGGGGCCATTTCCCTGTCCTGCCCTCCTCTCGCACTCAGTTTGCTGCCATTTCCCATTTTCCTTTAAAACATTAGACATGTCGAAGGTGGTGCATGCCTTTAATTCCAGCACTTGGGAGGCAGAGGCAGGCAGATTTCTGAGTTCGAGGCCAGCCTGGTCTACACAGTGAGTTCCAGGACGGCCAGGGCTATACAGAGAAATCCTATCCCCAACCCCCCCTCCGCCCCCCGCCAAAAAAAAAGAAACCAAAAACCAAAGCCAAAAGCAAAAACAAAATAAAACAAACCACCAGACACACCTCACTGACAAATGTTCCAGAGAGGGAACATCGAAGGCTTCGTCCAAGGACCCAGTTGTCTTTAGTCAGTCTTTTACCTCTGAGATCCAGTCTTAAGCACAGGAACATTTATTGACTTAAGTTAAAGAATCTAAACATTTCTAAACGCTAAAATCTTATAATTAAATGATCACGTCCCAGTAAGGGGGTCATTTTCTTACTGTTTGGAACTCCGACATTGGGGTTAGCTTAAGCAGTAGTTCGGGAATGTAGGTCTGCTATTGGGTTCATTGGCTTATCTGAGGGACACGTGTGGTCCAGTCACCTGGCATTCTTGTCGAACTGACCCTGCCGTGGTAGTTTGGGGAGGGAGACCTGTGATCTTATGTGGAGAGTCTCTCCCTCACCCCTGTGTTCTGTGTACCTTGGGTCCGGCTGCTTCTGTCCACGAGTTTACTGCAGGGATGATGGGTGCGTTGTATCTCTGGGAATCCTGTCAGGGGATTGGCTTTTCTGTCCATGTCTTCAGACACAGCCGTGTGAGTGATGGGAGCGGACTCGGCACCTGAGTGGGGCTGCACCACGAGCTCTGCTCATTGTGTTTGGTGACATTGTTCTCTGACCTCTATGTGGTGCTTTGTGCTCAGGGACCCTCTCTGTCCCCTCACGACAGTGCTCTGCAGTCACGAGAGTCCTCACGCACCCGTTACTACAGCCTTCTACAAACTGAAGATGAAAAATCACCGCCTGTCATTAAACATTCCTCTGCAACAGGTTTTTCCAAGGTTGCGGTGGGACCGAGAGTCTAATAAAACAAACAACCTTAGCTCCCCCCCCCCACCCCCATTTCCTAGACTCCTGCTCTGATGGCTCATGTAGTGTGGTGATTTGGCAGGATCTGGAAGACAAGCCTTTGGAGGGATTCTCTTGATGAGGTTAATTGTAGCGGGAAGACCCATTCCAAAGGAGGGGTACAGGTTCCCTGGGTCTGGTCTGGAGTGTATAGAAGGGAGGAAGTCTGCTGAGTGAGCTTTGGAGCATGCGTTGCTCACTCCTATTTGACTGGATACAGTGTGGCTGGCTGCCTCTTGTTCCTGCTGCCTTGCTGTCCCCACCATGATGGACTCTTGAACTGTAAGCCCAGATAAGTCCTTCCTTAGGCTGCTTTGTCAGGGGATTTCATCACAGCTGTAGGATAAGAAACTAGCCCACACGTCTGCACTGAGCTCTGCTTTCTACAGGAATACCCCAGCCAGGCTGGCGTTCACAGATGCCGCCTGCAGAGCCACTGCAGGTGTGTCGGCCGAATGGCCACACCGTAGACCCGTGGGCTGTTGCCTGGGGTTGAGCATCTTGAGACTGTGATATCTCAGCAAGCTAGAAGGGTCCAGTGGATGGTCTCACGCCTCAGCATTTGTCTGCGAGCTTTATCATTCCCATAGGCGAGATGTTTAGAAATGCAATTACCAGATCAACAGAGTTTGATATTTTCTGGAATCCTTAATCATGTTGCTGCGTTAATTTCCAAAATGTCTGTGCTGAATTCCAGCCCCACCATGAGGGAACGAGTGTGCCTGTCTAGGAAGCCCTGAGCATTGCTATTTAGAAGAAACAACCTGTGCCAATTTGATAATCCAAAATGGTACCTCATTACTGCTTCAAATTGCATCCCTTTGATTACTAGTAAGTCGGTGCYATATTTTTAGGAGACCGTTTTATCTTGTTTTGACACCACCTCCACTAGTTTGTCTTGAATTGCAACTGTCAAGGTAAATCACTGGAATTAAGAGCGCTGTAGGCCTGGGCTGTAATAACCTCACCCGGAATGTGCAGCCGAGTCAGAAGAGCTCAGCAGAGTTCCAGCATGTAGTTGTGTAGGGATCAAGACTGCCTACGGCGCCAGGAAGAGCAGAGGAGAGCGTGACATACAGCCTCAGCCTTCGCTCTGACACCCGGCAGTCTTGTAAGTTCCTGCCTCTTCAGCTTCCTTCCATAGACGGTGGAGGGACAGTGGGATAGTTTATTTTATTAAGGTTTTTTCCCATTCCCTAATTTATTTGCCTCTGTATCTGTGTGTGGCTGTAGGCCTGCCAAACACCTGGAGATCAGTTGACAGCTTGTAAGAGTCACTTCTCTCTTTCAGGCCTGGGGGCTCCAGGGCTTGAGCTCTGGGTCTCAGGCTTGGTAGCAAGCCCTTTTACCCCCTAACCATCTCCCTGGAATAAGACTGTTTAATCTGTGAACATTTTTTTTTTTTTTTTTTTTGGTTTTTCGAGACAGGGTTTCTCTGTGTAGCCCTGGCTGTCCTGGAACTCACTCTGTAGACCAGGCTGGCCTCGAACTCAGAAATCCACCTGCCTCTGCCTCCCAGAGTGCTGGGATTACAGGCGTGCACCACCACGCCCGGCTTGTGAACATTTTTATATATAACATTTAAATAAAGGCTTACAGACTTGATCGTTGGAAAATGGCTGGCAGGACACCGGGCAGTCATACGGCCTGTAACTGCAGCCTTGGGGGCCAGTGCCGTCCTCTGGCCTCCTTGGGTGCCGCACTCATGTGTACACGACGCCCAGATGTGGACACTGTTTTGTTCCAGTGCTGTGTATACACCAGCACACTCTGTAATCCGAACGTTCTGTCCTTCCTAGAGTAGGTCTGCCTCCGCCTGCTCTGTGTCACTTTCAGCTTCTTCTTATCACTCAGAAAAGACTTCCAGGAGGCACGTTGGATGACAATGGTTTCCTGGTCTACTTTGTGTGCTCCAGGCCAGCCCAGGCTACAGAATGAGCTTCTGTCTCAAACAAACACTTTTTAGAAGTCACAAAAGCTGTGTTCTGGGTTGAGATAGTGCCGTGTGTGCTGAGTCTAGGCAGAATTTGCATCCTCGCATGTCGAGGAGTAACAGGAGAGTTGTTGCCAGCACACAGCTCCAGCACCTGGGTGGGAAGACAGGAGCCCAAGGTCTTCAGGGAGTTAAATAAGCATCCACGCACACACCAGACGCACAGTGAAGGAACTGGGGGAGGTGAAAGGAGAAAGCAGCTTTCTGAGTTCACASCCGCAAAGCCCAGACGGTAACAGTGGGCTGAGTCCAGATAGAGTCCTGCTGATGGCCTTGACGTTGGTTGAGTGGCATTGCGCTTTGCCTGACTGGACTTCACGGTCCCTGATCTCAGTTACCAGACAGACTGTAATTGTTCAGACATAAAATCCATTTTTAGTTCAAGGCTATAAGGAGAACAAGTAGAGGACCATTCAACCTTTGGGCCAGAATGTATTGATCCTTGCATTA
>BDUI01001700.1:15538-33119 GCA_002335545.1 Apodemus speciosus | reverse complement strand
TTCATCTGTTGTAGTGTCTCTTCTTTCTGCCAGTCTCTCTCTCTCTCTCTCTCTCTCTCTCTCTCTCTCTCTCTGTGTGTGTGTGTGTGTGTGTGCATAAGTCATGGTACATGTGGTACAGTCAGAGAGCAGCTTTCTGGAGTGGATTCCCTTCATCTGTTGTAGTGTCTCTTCTTTCTGCCAGTGGGCCGCCTGCACCAGCGTGGCTGCCCTTTGAGCTCCCAGCTCATCTCCTGCCTCTGCCTCCCATCTCTGACTCGGAATGCTGTGCTCACAAACGTGAGCCCCCACATCTGGCTTTTACGTGTAGATAGAATTCAGGTTGCCAGGATTACACAGTACGTGCTTTCACCCCACAAAAGTGACTTCCCGGGCAAAGGGCTTCCTCTGGCTCTCACCCGAGGCTCTGTGCATCAGCAGCATGGCAGGGCGGGCAAGGCCGCAAGCACTTGGAGCAGCTGGTCACATGGCCATCAGGGTTGGGCCCAGAGCACTGAATGCAGGCTGCTGCTCGGCCTCCTTTATACTTAGACCGCCCAGGATCCAGCCAGAGAATGGTCCTGCCCACAGGGAGGATGTGTCTTTTCCACATCAGTTAATATAGTTAAGCTCGTCCCTCAGACACTGGATTCTGTCAGGCTGGCATTAAGCAGTGTGGGCAACGTGAGACGCTGTCTCTGAAATAAATAAACACATTGTTAAGGTGTCCCGCTCTGTCTCCTGGTGCGGATCTTCTGTTGCTACCTCTTTCTTCCATCTTGGAGGAAAAGGTGACTTAGCCAGACTTGGGATGGAGACAGTATTCTCTTTTTGTTCCTTTTAAAAATGACTTTATTATTTTTAATGTGTATGGGTGTGAGTATGTGTCTGCAAACTGTCTCCTGGTGGCCATGGAGTCCAGAAAAGGACGTCGGATCCCCTGGAGTTTCAGAGGTTGTTATCTGCCGCGTGGGTGCCGGCAGTCAGACCTGGCYGCCCTGGAAGAGTAGTGAGCGCTCTTCTCCGCTGAGCCGTCTCTAGCTGCAGGGACACTCGAAGGAGTTGTCCGATCCACGGAGCCCAGTGTGGGTCGTCAGTCTGGAGCTGTCCTCCCCGTGACAAGAAATGAATGTTTTTGCTGAGACAGAGTTCCTATTTCAGTAAGAAAGACTAAAGATCAATACTATTAAGAAGTTAGAACCAAACTGCAAATTACCTACAGAGTAAGAACTTGGGAGAGAATAAGGAAGTTAACGAAACAGACCATCCACAGAAAAGAGATGATTATAAAAACCAAAGTTGGCCCTTAACAAAAAGCCCGTGAGACTGCAGCCAGCCAGTGAAGCGAGCGAGATAAGACAAATGTGGAATGTTAGGGCTGGAAAGGCGTGTGGCCGGGCTCACCATTCTCTTGCTGTGAAGAGACTCCATGACTAAGGCGCTTACAAGAGGAAGAATGTAATTGGGGACTTGCATGTAGTTTCAGAGGGCGAGGCCATGAGCATGTCAGGGAGCATGTCTGTGACTGGGTAGGCAGGCAGGCACGGCGCTGGAGCGGTAGCCGAGAGCTCTCGGCTGATCTGCAGGTTGGAGGTGGAGAACGAGAGATTGGGCCTAGTGTGGGTTTCGGAAACCACAAAGCTCCTCCCCCAACACCCATGACACACCTCCTCCGACAAGGCCACACTTCCTAATCCTTCCAAAACAGTGCCATCAAGTTAGGAACAAGCATTCAAATATACGAGCCTGTGGCAGCCATTCTCACTCAAACCACCACACTGACAATCTTGAGATGCTAAATAACCCAGCGCGGGCTGAGGGAGATGGCTCAGCGGGCCAGGCACTTGCCGTACAGGAGCCTGAGGCTCTGAGTTCTAATCCTTAGCACTCGTGGATAGCCAGAGTTAGCTCACCTTCAGGATGGGTGCCCCTGTGTTGATGGGTCAGCTAGCCTGAGTTAGGCACAGCAGACAGCCAAGGAACTCCCATCTCAAGGTAGAAGTTGAAGAATGGACAATCCAGGGAGTCCTCTGACCTCCACACTTGTCCCGTGGCACGTGTGTGGCTACCTGCATGCATGCTCACAATCTGTATACACATATGTCATATACTCAGAAAAGAAAGAAAAAACATGTTTTGAATGACTTTGTGCCAGTTAGATGAAATGTACAAATTCATTCTTTCTTCCTTCCTTCCTTCCTTCCTTCCTTCCTTGCTTGCTTGCTTGCTTTTCTTCCTTCCTTCCTTCCTTCCTTCCTTCCTTCCTTCCTTCCTTCCTTCCTTCCTTCCTTGCTTTCTTGCTTTCTTCGAGACAGGGTTTCTCTGTATATTCAGGTTGTCCTAGAACTCCTCTGTAGACCAGGCTGGCCTTGAACTTAGAAATTTGCCTGCCTCTGCCTCCCACGTGCTGGGATTAAAGGGGTGTCTCCTCCTTAAATTATACAGATGCTTAGGAAACGAAGCTAGGAAAAAAAGCACAAAAATAAACCAGAAGGCTGTGAGTCTATTCTTGTTAGGTTTTTTCCAGTTTGGTGCAAAACAGGGACATCTGGGAAGAGGAAACCTGAATTGAGAAAATGCTTCCGTTAGTCTGGCCCTTAGGCAAGCTCTCGGGCAGTCTCTTGGATAATGAATTGCTAGGTATGGGCCCAGCCCACTGTGGGTGGGGCCACCTAGTCCTGAGGTGCATAAGAAAGCAGCATCCCTTCATGGTTTTACCTCAGCTCCTGCCTTGGGTTCTTACCTTCACGATGGCCTGTAATTGTAGAAAATAATCCCAATCCGGAGTTTCTACCCTGCCATTGATCATCCAGTTCCTGGATAAAAGATACACACAACCTTAATATTTACAATAAATCTTAGCCTTTATCAGCACCAATGCTGATCAGATATCTACCTTTCAAGTTACTAAAATCTATTTTTTATCCATAACACTGAGTTATTACTTAGTATGTTTCATCTGGGCTGCTCTTAACTCCAGTTGGCCAGCCCTCAGGGCCATTTTTTTTGACTCCTAACCCATGGTGTCTTTCTCCTCTCTCCACCTTCTTCCCTCTGCCTTGTGGTCTCCTCCAATCCCAAGATCAGGAACCCCAGGCCCCATTTCCTCAGTTCTGCCCAGCTGTAGCCTGTAGACATCTTTATTCACCAGTCAGAAATACTCTGGGGGCAAGGCCACACAGCACCACTCGGGTCTGCATGTGGACTCTCCCTCTGGGGCAGCCAGGTCTTAGGTTAGCATTATAATTCGTAGCAACAGACCAAACATCCGACACGTGATCTGTAAGCCAAGTAAGCCTTTCCTCCCCAGGTTGCCTCTGGTCATGGTGTTTTAATCACAGCAACAGAAAGCAAACTATAACAGGGCTTATAAAGAATTTGATTTTATTATTTACTTATTGAGAGAGGGTCTCACTCTGCAGCCCTGACTGGCCGGGAACTCACTATGTAGGGCAGTTTGGCTCAAACACACAGCATAGTCTTCCTCTGAAGTGCTGGGATTAAAGGCGTGCACCACAACAGGCAGCCTATCTTAATTTTTCATGTGTGTATGTGAGCATGTGTATGTGTGTGTACACATGTGTATATGTGCATGCATGGGAGTACAGTGCCCTTGGAGTCCAGAAGAGAGCACCAGACCTCTTGGAGCTGGTTCAGGTAGTTGTGATCATCTGCGAGGTCCTCTAATAATAGCAGGGAGTGCACCTAACCACCAAGCCATCTCTCTAGTCTTCTGGTTTATAATTTAAAAATCTGTGCAGAGTTCCGGGCCCAGATGGCTTCTTGGTTGACAAAGCATAAGTCCTAGGAGGGACAAGGCCGGCTTTCCATAGCCRCTCCCCAGCTCAGACCATCGCTTTTGATAGAAATGACTTTCCTGGGGTTGCTCGTCCAACACCTGTAATCCCAGCGCTCCTAGTAGAGGCAGAAGGATTGGAACGTCAAGGTTATTGGCTAGATGGGGAGTTAGAAGCCAGCCTGGACTTTGTCAGAGCCTGTCTTTCAAAGTAAAATCAAATAAAATCCGGGCCAGCGAGTTGGCTCAGGGAGTAGCTCTCACTCCACTGGCCTTTTTCACTGACTAATTGTGACGGCAGGAAAGGGGGTGCAGGGTMGGGGAGCTTGTGATTATCCTGTGCTTCGCAGCAGCTCTGGCCTCTGCCCACTAGATGTCAGGAGCACCCCTACTTATGGAATCCACAAAGGCTTCTCAAGGTTTCCTGTGGAAGGAAGTTTCAAAGTTTGGAACAGAATAGCCCCAGGGTCGCAGAGTGGCCTCTGGTTGGAATTTACCTTGACTGCGTAGCAGCCGTTGACACTGTACAGCTGGAGGTGGCCCAGCTGTAGAGGTGAACTTTATTATATTAGTTACAGTGAAACATCAGTTTGGAATATGAATTTACTCATACACATTTTTAAAAAGAAGAATGTTTATCACGCGTGTCTCTGTGCCCTTGAGTTCAGAAGCCAAAAGAGGGTGTGGGGTTCCCTGGAGCTGGGGTTCCAGGCAGCTGTAATCTGAGCAGTTTGGGTGTGTGGCACAGATCCTCTGTAAGAACAGTTGTAAACCACTGACCCATTCTCCAGTGTCCCCCACTGGAGTCAGGGACTCACGTAGTACAGGCTCGCCTCAAAAAAAAAAAAAAAAAAAAAAAAAAGGAGGTCTTGAACTCCTCATCCTCCTGCCTCCGTCTTCCTAGTGCTGGGATGACAGGCGTGTGCCACCATGCCTGGTTTATGTGCTTTATGTGCTTCTGGGGATGGACACTGGGACCTCGGGTAGGAAAGGCAAGCGCTCTAGCCAAATCCTGTGTCTCGATTGCTTTGTGTATTTTATCTCAATTTTACAAGGTGTAGCTGATAGAGACAGACAGACACACACACAGAGACAGACTCACAGACAGAGAAGCAGAGCAAGTGTGTATGCAAGCCCAGTTGCCAGGGTTCCTGTTGCTGGGGATGGTGTCCCAGGCTACCTGCTTTGCTCCTGTGTGGCTTTTGGCACATCATGGCATTCTCTGAACCTGGGTTTTGTGTCTGTCAAGTGAAAATAATAGTCACACATATCCTCTGCGATTCYGTCTGATGTGCACACAGCTACTATAGTCTTGGGAAGACGCTGGCACTCCTAACGGCATCTGGTACACAGCAGGTGCTGGCTAATGTCTCTGCTGTTAGGAGCCTCATCAGGCTATGTGTTCAAAGGACTTATAAATCCCTCCTGGAGTTAATCTTGGTCCCTAAATCCTGCTTCCCATGGAGGGAGAAAGGCAGAGTTCACTTTAGGTCTCTCGGAAAAGTGTTATGTTTTAGTCTCTTGTGTGTAATTTCATAAATGAATTGTTGGGTTTTTATGGAGATGTTTAAACGGAATATTCTCTTCCTTCTGTTCTGTAAATGGTCTTTGCTGGCGTGGAACCTTTCCCCTGTTAGGGCTGACTTAGCTCAGTGTTGGTGTGTAGACGTATGATGTGCCTTTGTGTAGTGTATTCTTGTGAGTATGTGTGTGTGTGGGGGGCAGTGCCATGCTGTCTGTGGAGGCCAGGGGAGGACATCAGGTGTCCTGCTGTGTCACTCTCTATTACCTTACACTGAACYGGGAGTGAGGCTGGCAGCCAGGGATGCAGCGACCCTGTCTCTGCCCATCCCCCAACCCCTACTCCATTCCTAGGGTCACAGATGCGTGGGGCCGTGCCTGGCTTTTTACTTGAGTTCTGGGGACCCAACCTCGTGTTCTCATGCTCGCACCCCGTGAATTCTCGCACACGGAGCCACCTCAGCTCGGTCGTTGGCGTTTTAGCTGAGGTGTCTAAACAGAGCCTTGGAACTTGGCATGCTTCGTTTCTGCAGGGCTTAGTTCTAAGTGGGATAGGGTTAAGGTGCAAAAACAGACAGGCAGACAAAAATGACTTTTTTGTCCATTTGGAAACAGGGTTGCTGTGTGTGCCCAGCTAGCCCAGCATGCTTGTGTAGCCCAGGCTAGCTTGGTATTTGCTGTGTAGCCCAGGCTATAAACTTGCTGCTTTCTTGCCCTAGCCTTTCAAGAGCTGGGCTTACTGGGTTTACATTGCGGAGCCTGCACAGATCCCCTATTTTACAAAGACAGGAACTGAGCATACTGCAGAAGCATGTGTGCTTTGGATCCCATCCTACCTCGGGTTTATCTTAACCCATTGCTGCTCTAGGCTAGGAGAGCTGCTGAGTTTTCCTTGGTAATTGGCTGCTTTCTTTGCATCTGATTTTTTTTTTTAAAGTTGGTAGCTTTCCAAGAATCCAATTATATTACTCACAGTTTACTGCTTTTCTGTGCACTTCAGTCTTTTTGGCTTCCTTGATTTGATCAGAACTTTCAGGAAGGCTTTAAAATGACAGGATAGACAGCCTTCTGTGAGTTTAACTGGGAATGTCTCTTTTATTTTTTAAATTGTGTGTTTGTGTGTGTCTATGCACAAGAGTGCAGGTGCCCATCATATTGGCCAGAAGAGGGCGACAGATCCCCGGGAGCTGGAATTTCAGGTGATGCTGAGCTGTTCAGCATAGATGCTGGGAACTGAATTCAAGTCTCTGCAGGAGCAGAATGTGCTCTTAACTGCTGAACATCTCTCTCCCAGCCCAGCTCTCTCTACTCTTCAGGTTGATGTGGAAGCCTGACACCTATTTAAAGGGAATTTAACAATGTCCTGTCTTTTCTTGCCTGGTAAAATGCCTTTCTAAAGAACTTAGTAGATAGGAATGAAATGCTTTCGATGTGCCTGACAGATGCTCTTTAGTATAGATTTCTAAGCTTGTTTCATGTGCAGATCTCACATGTGCAGGGTGCTATCGCATTCAGGGACAGGTGCCCCCCAGGACCCAGGAAATGGAGGTAGCAGAAGTTCAGGGCTGTGCTTAGCTAGCCTGGCCTGCAGGAGACTTGGGTTAAAACAAAGTTACTTGCGGGCAGTGGTGGCGCACGCCTTTAATCTCAGCACTCAGGAGGCACAGGCAAGCAGATTTCTGAGTTCGAGGCCAGCCTGGTCTACAGAGTGAGTTCCAGGACAGCCAGGGCTACACAGAGAAACCCTGTCACAAACAAACAAACAAACATACATTACTCTCATGTCAGTTTACATTTTTATTTTTAAAAATTACGCTTTTATTTTCCCCAAACACAGAAGTAGAGAGCGTGGTGTCTCCCTTTTCTCTGTCTTATTTTGAGCCCTGCTCACTAAAGCTCCTGGGAACTTTTGTTTGTTACCCAGGTCTGGCCTCCCCTCCCAAGGGCAAAATGTTAGCCTTTAATTTTAAGCTATCAGTAGTGGTCTTTAAGGGTTCCTAGAACGCCCTTGGTTCTTTCTTGTTTATTTCAGGCCAGGAAGCTTGCCAAGTCTTGGGTTGTCCATCTTTCAGAGTCTTTAATGACTGCCATATTAATGCTTTCTGAAAAAACCTGCGCCAATTTGGATTCTTCGGTAGATGTTCGTTAGACCCATGTGCATGATTTTCCTGGCAACAAGAAATGCCACCGGTGTAAGTGACAAGAAAGCCAGAAAGGAAAGAATGATAATCCATGTCATTCATAGTCCACATGATTCCTGTGTGAACTTGGAAAGCTTGAAAAGAGTTAGTTTCCCATCATTTAATATGATTGAATCAACTTATTTCATTAGAATGTATCTGTTTACTGATACCACATCTCATTTTGATGTTTTCCTACATGTCTGCAATGCCTTCTGGTCATTTTTACCCTCCGTTCCCCTCTTTTGTCCCGCTCCACCCATTATCCTCTCTTATTCCTAACTGGTCTCCCTTTTATTTTAATGCCTTTTTTTGTGACCCGGAAAAATTTTTTTTAAAGTGTGTGTGCACACACACATATATGCAGGTGACCGTGGACACCAGAAGACCCTGTCAGATCCCCTAGAGCTAATGTTACAGGTGGTTGTGCGCTGCCTGCTGTGGGTGCTGGGGACTGAGCTCAGGTCCTCTGCAAGGGCAGCCAGTGCACTGAGCTGCGGAGCCATCTCTCCATCACAGAAAGCGTTTAATTACAGGTTCTTACCCTCGCATGGGAAAGGGGTTATTCACAGGCACCACCCCCCTCCGGGCAGCTTACCAGTGGCAGCACCACTGGGGAGCTCGCTTTCTCTTTAATGATTATTTTACTTATTTATTTGTTTAGTTAGTGTGTGTGGTGCGACTGTGTGTGTGTGAGTGTATGAGTGCCTCTGCATGCATGAATACCGGTATATGTGTGTTCATCTGTGTATCTGTGTGTGTGTGTGTGTGTGTGTGTGTGTGTGTGTGTGTGCACCTGTGTGTGTGCATGCACACACAGGTAAGGGAACAACTTGAAGGAATTGGTTCTCACCGGTCATCATGTGGGTCCCAGAGTTTGAATTAAGGTTGCGAGAATTTTCAGCAAGGGCCTTTACTCACTGAACCCTCTCACTAGCCCGTTGCCCATACTGAAGCCAGTTCAGTGTGTGTGTGTGTGTGTGTGTGTGTGTGTGTGTGTGTGTGGTGTCTGTATCTGTGTCTGTGTCTGTGTGTCTGTGTTAGGCAGCCATTTGGTGACTAACATAGTTCTAGATCCTGGAGGTAGGGGTGAGGGTGTGGGGAACACGTGTGCTAACAACTTGTGCCTTCTGTAAGGTGTGTGAGAATCTAATGGTCACTGATGCTTCTACTGTCTACAGAATGTCACTTCAGGGACTGCAGAGATAGAAGGCTCAGTGTGAGAGAGCAGTGGTGTTCTCCCAGAGGCCCTGGGTTCCATGCTCAGCCCCATGCTGTAGGGGTGGGGGTCTGACGCTTTCTACTGGCCTCCAAAGGCAACGTGCTCCTATACACAAACGCACACAGAGACACATCCATATACATGTGATGAAAGATAAAATCTCTTAGAGGCTTGTGCTCTACCAGTTGAGTGAGCTGAGCAGCCCAAGTGTTTTGTTTTTCTTTTTTAAAGGGACTTCAGTTTGTAGACATCCATAGGGGCTTCACCTGACCTGGGATCTCTGCAACTCAAGGGCATTGGCCAGTGTCCTTGGGTGGATCTGTGACTTATATTCAGGTTAAAGCCAAGTTGTTTTCCTTCTGTTTCAGCAACAGCGAACGGTCTACAGACTGACCCTTGTCAAGTGTTGGAACGTGGATGAACTCCAGGCCTACGCTGAGCTGGTGTCTCTGGGGAACCCCGACTTCATCGAGGTCAAGGTGAGCCCTGCTGCCCGGCGGTGGGCATGCTGCGGCTGAGGGAAGCTGGCTGGGGTTGGGGCGAGGTTTCAGAATTTCTGGGTCTTTGGAGCATAGATTCACTGGAGCGCTAGCTCTGTCCTGGGTATCGGGGACAGCAGCACTGAAGGAGACTGAGCCGTTGGTCTTTGAAAGTGTCTACTTTGCGGGCGGAGCTGGAGAGATGGCTCAGTGTTTAAGGACAGTTGTTGCTTCTCAAAGGACCCAGCTCGAGGGGACTTATGAGGGCACTGCACACAGGCACACACACAGTTGTTTTTAAATCTTTTTTTTTTTTTTTTAGAATGAGAAATAAGTTTATGGGATTGATCAATTTATAAAAGTCAACCATTTCATTGATTTATTTTTACAGTATATCACTGCCACATACAACATGGTCAGTTTAGATTGACATTTTAAATATTTGGTATTGGGATAAAGAAAAAAAAGTCTTTGAGAGCTTTTCCCAAGATAGGAGGTAGACAACACAAGATGAGCTGTTCCGTGTAGCACCACCAAACTGAGAGAGCATCGCTGGGGTGAGGAATTAGATTCTGTGAGACGTTTCAAACCTTCAGGCATGCGTGGTAGGTCTAGTGAGTTCTGCCCACCTGCCACCTTCAGTGGACCAGTCTGGGGCTGGGCTGGTGTCAGCTTAGCTGCGACCTACTGTCTCTGCCCTTATCCCTGAGTATTTACCCTAAGCTACGTAAGTCAGAAGGTGAGTTCTCTGTTCCAACCATCCGTCCGTCCGTCCGTCTGTCTGTCCATCCATTCACTTTTTGTTTGTTTTTGAGATAGGGTCTTGATCTGTAGTCCAGGCTATCCTGGAAATCACTGCTTAGCTCAAACTTGTGGGCCAGCTCGCCTGGCATACACAGAGACAGACAATGAGACACTTTCTCAAGCAAGGTGGAAAGCAAGGACTGGCGGCTGTGCATCGTGGTAGAGGCATGTATCGCCAGCACTCAGGATCACAAGTTCAAACTCATCCTTGATTATTCTGTGAGTTTGAGGTGAGCCTGGACTACATAAGACATTGTCACAAAAAAAAAAAAAAAAAAAGGAAAACACACACACACACACACATATTTAGGGTACTTTTATATATGCAAGTACAAGTTCATAGAGGCCACGGTTTGGGGGTTAAGCCAGGGCTGGACGTGACAGTTTGAACCCTGCCTGTAAGGTAGAGCACGGAGCGGTGCCCTGGGGGCCAGTGAGCATCCACAGGACAAGTGACTGTAGGAGAAACGCCGTGTCTTTAGAAGCCAGCTCTTGCCTCTCAGTGTGGAGGTTTGACACTGAACATTCCCTGAGCCTCAGGAGTGCTGGGAAGTAGCATTTTGCTGCTTTAGAGATAGACGCTCCGCAGGAGGGGGTGGGGGGCGGGCACCCTGGCTCCTGCTCCCCGAGCCATTATCGTTTTATCTCTGGTCAGGCTAATGCCACTCTTTGATTTGAAAATTGCTCTTAAGTTCAAAAGGTTTCTCTTGGCAGAAGTTTTAATGACGCACAAATATAAACTGTCTGAAAATATATGTCCCTGTTCAGGGAGCGCTCGCCAACAGCAGAGATTAGTGGTGTTTTAATTTATAGTTTAGCTATTAAAAATGTTGCCACAAATTATACGGTAGTAAAATGTCTGTTTTTACTGTGTTTGGCCGGATCACAGGCACCCTTACCTCCCTCTCTTTCTCCCCCCCCCCTTCCTCTTGCCCTTTCTTCTGAAGTCATGTTTTCTGTGGCGAACATTTTGCAATTTGGAAAAAAAATCAAACATTATTGTAAGTGTCTTTAAACAGAGGCTTCTGTTGACATTACACCACGCAGCCGAAGAGGAGCTGGGAACCCTGACCTTCCTGCTTCCTGCTTCCGCCTCCCAAGTGCTGGGGCTCCAGCCCTGTGCTGCCGCCTTGCTAGTGGTAGTGATTTCCTGCTGGTGGTAGAAATTACTATTTTTTGAAGGAAGAAAAAAGTTAGAAAGAAATGGCTACTTGTTAGACAGGATTTCCCCGCTGGGGTTTTTGTGTATTTGGCTCCTGTTCACATGACCCGGAAGTAGAGAAAGCTGTGTCGCCATTCACGGCCTCTTTCAGATAACTTCCCGCTTGGTCCTGTCATCCCGGCAGGCTTGCTTGCGCCCCTTGCTCCAGCCGTCACTGAAGCACTCAAGGGGAAAACAGAGCAGGGACGGGAGGCGTGGAGATGGATTGAAGTCTATAGAAACACAGTGAGATTTGATGTTTAAAAGTCTTAGAGAAACGTGCGGTGTAGCGAGAGTGAAAATCTGCGTGCATTCAGCGGGCGGGGCAGCTTTCAGGAGTCGGTTCCCTCCTTCCGCTCTGTGTGCTCCAGGGTCCGATTCAGGTTGCCAGACACGGTGGCCRTTGCCTTTACGCACTGAGCCTTGCCACCAGCCTCTTACAGCAGATTTCCTCACCTCTTCATCTGTTGACGGACACCTCAGCTGATTCCACCTGCTGGCAGTAGGCATGGGCGTGTGCTCTCCCTGGAGACCGGTAGTTCTCCCTGGGACCCTGCGAGGAGCAGGCGATGCGTGCCCTCCCTCAGGACCAGCGGGTCAGTTAGAGCGTCGCACCGCTGAGCTCTCTCCCCGGCTCCTCTCTCCGACTTTGAAGCAGGGTTTTGCAGAGTTGCCCAGGCTGGCCTTGAGCTCCGTCTGCAGGTTTACTTTGCTTACTAGGCTGCCTCCGCTGCCTGTGCTGGGCTTCCAGAATGCACCGCCATGTCCTGTCTCAGAGGCTGAAACGGGACTGCGACTGTGGCTTGGGGGTGGGGTGCTGCCTGGGCTCTGCGAGGCCTGGGTTCTAACCCCAGCATTTCAAGCAAGCAAACAGCGAGCAGCTGAAAAATAAGTTAGTAAACCAGGAGGTAAGCTTCCTTGTCGAGTAGGATTCAGAGTTAATGGCTGAAAAGGTGACACTTTTGCTGTGCTGGTGGCTTCGTTAATCCTAGTGCTTGGGAGGCTCAGGCAGAATTTGAGGCTAGCCTGGGCTACAGGGTGATACTCAATGTAAAAAACAGACGAGATGAAAACAAAACAGTGGACGGCGCTCAGGGCTTGAGAGTGCAGACCGTTCGGTCCGCTTCTAGCACCAGCGTCCGGTGGCGGCGGYGGCGGCTCTAATCCCAGCTCCAGGCAGTCCGACACCCATAGTCAACATCTCCAGGCAGCATCTGTAGGCATTGCACGCAGGTGCACATAGCCACGTTTACATAATTAACGATAAAAGTCTCCCAAAGAGAACTTGTGGGGGCTAAGGAGACATTAAGAAGGGAGGGGAGGGAGAGGGGTCTCTAACTCTTTTGTTGAGAAATAGTATGACAGCCAAGATAGCCCCTCCCCCTCCCCCCAGAAGTGAAGTGTGTTTAATCTATCAGATGAAACCCTTTAGTGAGCGTAACTGATATGTCAGGTCTGTAATGGAGCCCTCAGGGTCTGAGGTTGTGTACATCGGAGTCCATTGGTTTGGGAGGGACCTCAGCCTAAAGGACAGAAGACAGAGCCTTTCCGTGCAGGGCAGTCGCATCAGCCCAGGGCTGAGACAAACACCAAGAAGCCTGGAGTCATGATCACCCTCATGTCATGTCACCTCAGCAACAAGGGCAAGTCTTCCCGTGAGCCTCAGGTTGGTTCAAAGTTAATAGTACGTCAGGCTCACGTGCACACCCCCACACCGTCCGTGCGTGCCCTGCACACCCCCACACCGTGTGTGCCCTGCACACCCCCACACCGTGTGGGCCCTGCACACCCAGTGCTGGCCCTGCCCGTTACCTGAGTTGCAGGTGAGCTAAACCGGTTGTAGGATCCTAAGGTAGAAGCACACTGGGTGTGAGAGCGCTCACTGGAACCCCAGCACCTGGGAGATGAAGGCGGGAGATCAGCAGCTCAGGGTCATCCTCGGCCACCATGGTTGTAGGCTAGCCTAGACCACATGTCTCAAAACAGCTGAGACAAAAGCAAGGCCAGTGATAACAGGTAAAGGCTCTTGCCACACAGCCTTGCCACCTGCGCTATCCCTGGCCTGACGGAGAGAGCCAGTGCCAGCAAGTTGACCTCTGACCTCCACAGCATGAACACACAATAAATGCATAAATACCACACAAAGAGTAGAAACGGGAGTGTTTGGGGGTGCATTTCAAACATGGTCCCTATTCACATCTCTTTAGCATTTTCTCTTGTTTTACCAACTGAACCGGATTAAGAAATTTGTCTTTTCTTTCCTTCCCTACCTCCTTTATCTTTTCATTTTATTTATGAGGCTGCTCAGGCCATGAATCAAGGGTTTGGTTTAAAATCTAAAACTTTCCTTCTTCATTTCTATCAAATGTTCATATGTGTATATATATATATATATATATATATATATNTGTCCTAACCATGGGTACACGCAGAGGTCAGCCTGTGACCTGTGTTAGTCAATTTCATCCCTGGCTTCCGGGGATCCCACCCAGGAGGTCAGACTCGGCAGCAAGCATCCTAACTTGCTGCACAGTCTTGCTCATATTTTGAAACCTGTATTGATACATATTCAACATGTCACCTTTCAAACCGAATTATCTGTCCTAAAATTGGAACGACAGTGGCTTTTATTCTCCGAGGCAGGTGTCTGGCGAGGGAGCCCAGGCAGGTCTGGGATCTCTCTCCCGCCTCAGCCTGCCAAATGCTGGGCTTGTAGGTGCACACCACCCATCTGCCTTAAATTAATAATTATTCAAGAGGTTTGCGTGAGAATTCAATGGGATAATCTGTGCCTGGATCCAGTCAATGTTTAGACTGCCTTCCATTAGGTATTTTATAGAAAATAAATCAGTAGATGCTATCTCTTCATTATATTGATTTCCGCTTTTCTTTCATTGCCAGTCTGGTAAAAATCTTTTTTTTTCTTTTATATTCCCTGTAAATTAACGTGTATTTTAGCCTCATTAGGCTTGAATGGGGCCTTCATTTGTGAGCCCGAGACGCTCAGCTCTCATTATCTGCTGCTTGTTGGTGAAAATGCACTTGACGTTACAAACATCTGATGCACTGAAAACTGGCAGCACGGAACACGTTTGTAAGGAGTCCTGTGTTTGTCTTCTCTTCTGAGCCCAGGAAGGGCCTGATAGCTGCTTGTTGTCAGGTGACTCTGTTTAAAGCCACCCTCTGTTGGCACTAAAACTGTTGACAGGGCTCAACCGTGGCTGAGCACACACAGCAAAGCTCCCCTCTCTGCCCACAGGCACGGTCACGGTCACGGACACCGTCAGGGTCGGGTCCGGGAGGCTGCCAGCTACTTGAACCTCTAGTCTTTCTCATCAGTTTTCTTATTGCTCCATCCAAGTTCTCCATAAGGACCACTTACAGGAGTGCAGGGAGTGTTTGGGGTCATGCTATGGTCTGAGAAGATTCTGTAGTCTGTCATCAAGGGGAAGACATGATAGTGGGAGTCGAGGGCTGCCCATTTACATCCGGTTGGATCAGTAAGTGGAAACATAGTAAACATGGCATTGTGATGGCTTTCTCCTTTGTTCCTTTTTATTGAGCCTTAATTTAATTTTTATTTATTTATATTTTTGAGAAAGGATCTTACTGTGTAACCCTGTTTGGTTTAGAGTATACTATGTAGACCAGGCTAGATCTAAACTTACAGAGCTTGTCTCTGCCTTCAGAGTGCTTGAATGAAAGGTGTGTGCACCTTTGAAAGGCAGGCGGTGGTGGCGCACGCCTGTAATCCCAGCACTTGGGAGGCAGAGGCAGGCGAATTTCTGAGTTCGAGGCCAGCCTGTTCTACAGAGTGAGTTCCAGGACAGCCAGGACTATACAGAGAAACCCTATCTCGAAAAAACAAACAAACAAACAAACAAACAAACAAAACAACCAAAAAACAAAAAGGTGTGTGCTACCACACTCAACCTTTCTTAAAACTTAAAAAATGTTAAATCCTGTGTGTGTGTGTGTGTGTGTGTGTGTGTGTGTGTGTGTGTGTGTACGTGCACACACGCGTGCGCATGTGATTCATCTGGAACTGTTCCTGTTCTAAAGGCAGTGGGAGCTGGGAGAACAGAGCTTAAAAATGAGGCGGGTTAAAGTGGTACGCAGTAGCCAGCTTTATTCCGCGCATCAGACAGTTTATGCTCTGAGCGTTAAGAGAGGTCACAGGAGTAAAGTTCTCATGAGGTCAAGCTGTGCGCAATCCGAAGTTTGAGCAGCACGTGGCAGAAACATGTTCTTCCACATGTGCATATGAACAAAGAACAGTAGCCAGTTGTAATGAATAATCTCTGTAAACTCACTCCTGGCCGCTCCTGGCTTGGGTACGAAAGCGTGTTCCAAGAACAACTCCATGTTTTTAAGGAAGCTGAGGTCACAAGACTCTGGTCTTGTTTTCTTCCTGTTTTCTCACGAGCACTCAGAATTCCCCTCACGTTACTGAGACGATGCTCCAACAGTAAGGAAAAGTTTTGAGAGTCGTCTTCTACTACATATGACTTGGGGATCAGACTTGGGGCATCAGGCATGGTGGCAAAGCACTTTGACCTGCTGAGCCATCTTGGTGCCTTCCTTTTTCCCTTTCTAGTTTGGGTCTTCAGCCCATGGGATGTTTCCTCCTCGGTTAACCCTCTCTAGCAAGACCTTCACAGACACATCAGGGTCTGTCTTGGAGGTGGTTATAAATCCAGCCAAGCTGAAATAATGCTTAACCCCTGTTTAACAGTTCACAGTCCTCAGAGAGCAGATCTTCAGGACAGGGCTGCCCCTCTGGTGCCGCACTTACCTACCACACAAGAAGYGCTGGCCGACCCCAGCGCTGCATAAGCCAGGATTGCTTGAGGGAGAGGCTGGAGGGTTGGGAGTTCAGTTTCATCCTTGGCTACATAATGAAACGGAGGCCAGCCTGGGCTACACAAGACAAACAAGGTTTTAATGAGCTTTAGTATATAGTCTGTCTTCCCAACGAGTCCCCTTTAGCCTTTCATGATTTGTTATTGCTGAATAATAAAATATTAAAATATCTCCCTCAATCAAAGTTATGAATGTAAGATCTTGTCTGAGACCCCTGTGCTTCAGGGAACTTTTAAATATTAACAAGGAGTTCCTCTAAGATAGCTTTTCCACGCAGTTGTGTAACTCAGCTCTCATAGGCAGTATTGAAATCTGATGACCTGTCTGTAAGTACCCCCTGCTCCTCCTCCTCCTCCTTCTCTTCCTCCTCCTCCTCCTTTGGGTTAGTAATTAGCACAGTTTACAACTTGATTTTCCTAATGGTGTCTTGAACTGTTACTGCTTGCCTGTTAAAATCCGCTGAAGTTCACCCTAATGAGGTCTTCAAATCCCGCAGCAAACAGAGGCCTTTTCACCATTTATTCTAAGGAAGTGGGTGGGCTGTGGGTGTTAATATTCAGAGAAGGGTATCTGGGTGCGGTGTCCGTAGTACTGCGACCAGCCATCTGTGGTGGCGGCCATCTGCAGCGAGCGGTCATCTGCACTGAGGGTTTGTAGAGCTCAGAGTCTCAGGCCAAGTCCCAGCTCTGCCATCTGTAGAGGCGGGTCGCCTAAGGCTCGTTTGTACGATCGGCTTTTCTTTCTAATATAATGCGATTCTGCTTCCTACACAGCATGCGGTGTCTGTGTACATACATGTGCAGTGTCTCTGTAGTGTCTCTGTGTGTAGTGTCTGTGTGTCTGTAGGATGTATGTGTAGTCTCTCCCTCTCCCTCTCCCTCTCCCTCCCTCCCTCCCTCCCCCCCCCCCTCTCTCTCTGTGTGGCATTTGTCTGTCTGAATCCGTGTATATGTATGTGGCATATGTGTCTGTGTGTCTATCAGGGAGAGGACTTGTAAGCAGTGAGCTAGCCCTTCTGTTTCAGTTGCTGCCCGTGTCTAAAAGATTGAAGCCAGCTGCTGAGGAAGTCCAGTGCTGAGCTGGTCATGGTGGCCATGGCTGTAATCCCAGCTCTCAGGAGGGAGAATCAGCATCAGGACCTGAAGCTCGTCAGGATACAGACTGAGTGTGAGACCAGCCTAGGATGTATGAAACATCTCAGCAACAACCCACAGGGGTGACCTGGAGAGGTCTGGAGATATCCCTTATTTGAAAAAGAATCATTTCCCACTGCGACTTACCTAGTAGAGGGCCAAGGAGATTTGGGGGGGGGGGTATGTCTGGGTTCACAGGTAAGGAACAAGAATTAGAAGCCAACTTACTGCACTAAGTTGTCTTTAGTAGGACTTTCCATGTTGCTGAAATAGTTACAGCTCGCATGTTAACCAGCCAGTGTGTGTGACCCTTTGGTGTGATGTTCCAGCCAGTGCGTGTGACCCTTTGGTGTGATGTTCCAGCCAGTGCGTGTGACCCTTTGGTGTGATGTTCCAGCCAGTG